>PVKA01002042.1:7571-133005 GCA_004027165.1 Ctenomys sociabilis
CTGAATTATATCAAAGATTCAATAATTATTTACCTAGTGGATGACCATAGCACTAAAAGCCGACATAATATCCTGTCCAACCACCATTAGTGCAGATCTTGCCTCTCATAGAATTATGTAGAAGCACAGCGTTATCTATCCCAACTGTACTGTCTATACACACACATCCTGATTTTTTCTTTCTACAACCCTTCCTTTCACATTATGTCCTTTGGGAAAGCCTTCAAAAAATCTTGAAAGATTCAAAAAACAGTAAGTACTCTAGGCATGTCTTGTCAACCCTGTCCTTTCCCACACAGGAAGAACCTTAATGAATGAAGAAGATGCCACTTCTCTGTATCTCTTGCAATAAAATCATGGTTAGATTCTGAAGTCTGCAAAGACTTGCATGAATGGGATCTGCCTATCTTTCCTGTCTCATTTCATGTGTCTTCTGAGTTTTACTCACTCTGTTTTATGTATGTTGACTTCACTGACTAACGTAGAAATGCGACACCACTTTCTAACACAGGACCTGACACATGCCGTTCTTATTTCTTTGCTTAGTTATCACTCTCAGATCTGGATTTAAATTTCATATGTTCAAAAAAAGCTTCTTTGGCTGCCATGTTTGAAGTTATGTCCTTCACACTCTCGCTCTTTCAGTTTCTCTGCTGGTGCCCATTTTGCTTACTCGGTATTCTTGTGCTTGTTTACTAATGTAATACTTCTGTATCATTCCAGAACATAAGCTCCGGGAGGGCAAGAACTTGTCTGTCATGTTTATTCTTCTATTTCTATCACCTGGACAGGGCTCAACACAGAACAGATGCCCCATGTCACTGATCAACGGCTGCCTTGCTCCTTCCATTGTTGGCATTTTTCTTTCCACGCACACTTTCATACAGAGCCAGTCCTTTCTTGTAGTTCTTCTTCCAAGAGACAACTTATAAATTACTTGTTAAAATTAGAATGTCATTTATGGAATCAGCCTTTTCATAAACTTGTGTTTTGAGTGATGGTCTTTATCGAGTCCTGTAGAGTGCATTTAAAAATGGGATGACCGACCAGCTCATGGCATGACAGCACAGGCTTTGACTTTGGTCACGGCTACCCTCTGTCCCCTGCCCAGGTTCTGTAATGGGCTCACAACGATCAGTCAGGCAAACCCCAAACCTGAAGTACACATACATGTTAAAGGTGCTTTGGGGAGAGGGAGAAAGAAGAAAAGAGCAGGTGCATGCCAGTGGGAGCAACGGGTGCCCAAGGCAAGGGAGAGACTTCCCATTTCTCACCAAGGTGGGTGGCATGGCTTCCACACTCCACTGTTTTGCTTTGGTTGTGTCCCAGGGATGCTGCCTTACTCTACTTTTGGGTCATTTTCAAAGCTTATCACTTTTTCAGGCTGTGGACTGAGAGTGGAGGTGGAGGTATTTGGGTGAGGGCAAGCCTGAAGAAGGAGGGCTTTCTACCCAGGGGCTCTGTCCACATGAGACCAACTCTGGGACGGATCACAGATGGCAGTGAAGCAGGAGCCCTGTTGCCAACTTTCTTGGGAGAGACTCACAGCTCTCCTATCAGGGCCCCTATTCCAGGGTCAGTTTGTACCCCTTATGCCAGGTCAGCTTTCTGAGGTATGCCCTAGGAAAAGTGTCCCTGTGTTCTGTAGTCCTGAAATGGGGCCAACAGGAATACTCATACCTCCCCTTCAGCTCTACAGGTAGGCAGCCAGGAAGTCCGCCTACTCACTTCCCCTGGGAAGACTTTGTCCTTACTTCTGTGTGACTCCACGCAGTCCACCACCTGTCAACTGAACTGCTGCTTCCAAGGTGTCACATGTACCTTCCCACGATGTATGCACTGGAAGTGTTTCTCTTACCTTTTCTCTGTCATGTTCTTCAAACACATCACATAGCAAGGACACATTTGATCACTTTCCTTCGGGCCCAAGACCTTACAGGCCCATCCTGGTGAGTGGAGAAGAGGCGAGGAAAGGCTGTGGTATAAGTGTCTTCATTGTCTTTCCTCAGGGCCACTCTCATTGCCTTCCACTGTCCACAAAGAAAGGCTGTCCCTGTGGGACCATGGGGACAGGGAAGCCAGGGGACAGGACTCCCCACCCTATCACCACTGTCCCCTTCCCCCTGCTCTCCGCTGTGGATCCTGGCAGCCACTGGTTCCAGAGAATGGAACATGTACACTCAGCAGCAGCTTTTTTAACTGTGGGATCCCCAGTTTCACACTGGCTGTGAGCTGTCACGGCAGAAGGAACTTTTATTTATTTATTTTTTTTCAGAAGGAACTTTTAATACCAGGATTTTGTTTGCTTTCTGTCTTACTTGTGTGCTTCACTGTGAGAAGGGCATACATTTCTTTTAAATTACAAAAAAAAAAAAAAAAAAAATGGAGAAAAGACCATATGGGCCATCAATAAATCTAGACAGCGTTGCACCTACTTTGAAGTCTTCATACCACGCTGCAAAGGACAGTTACACCAGATGATGCTACTGGCATATGCCAGAGAGTCCCAGGACGGGCCTCCTGACTCAGGAAATACCAGTGCTCCTTCCCGGTGGTGGGGATTCTGTTTTCTATAGTGTTGCCTTCTCTACTTTAAATTGGGAAGCGCACGAACAAATGGTTAAATGTGTTTGCCAGAAAATATTCAAGTGTAAGGCAACAGTTTCCAAATTCCCTGCAGAGCCCGGACACAAGGGAACATTGGCAGCCAAGCCTGTTATTAAGAAGGTCACAAGATGCCATCTGTTACTGCGTGCACTTTCCTGTTCAACCATAACATCCACTAGGAGGTGGCCGCAGTTGACTTTGCTTGTGAACTTAAAAGATAGCTCTGTAGTGGGCTGCACTGTGATTCGGTGGGTGCCATGAACACACCAGGTGTCTGCCTGTGACAGGGTCTGGAGTTATGTAGGGGGAAGACAGCGAGAGGGTGCAGCACTGATTTCAGGGCTGTCTTTAATTATAACTCAAATGTAACTTGGGAGGCTGCTGCCTGGTTTTCCTCATTTTTTTCAAGGCCTGGTTTTTATAAAGGAGCAGCTAAGGCACATCTGAGTACCTTGCTCTTTTATTTGCAACATGAAACAAACAGTTAAATCCATAGAAAAGCTGCAAGAATATATTGCGGTCAATATCACCTGTTCTTTCCTAGATTCATCAACATTCTGCCACATTAACAATTTGCTTTCTCTCAGTTTCTATATGCTGATACCTGTGTGTGCTTATTGGTTAGGTTCTTGAGAATAAAGGCACCATAACAGCCTACTTTCAAATATTTGGGCATGTGTCTGCTGTCAGCGAGCACGTGTTCTCACTTAACTGTTACATTATTATAGAAATGAGTACAGTTAAAAAAAAAAAAACCCTGAGGAACAACTTTTATTTCATTCTACCCAGGGGCTCTGAAAAAACCTGAAGAACAATTTTTATTTCATGCACATACTACTATGCTTATTCTTAAAAGTCTGTTAGGAATTAGATTTGCTCTGTAGTCTATCTCAGTGGTTAACAAGTCTTTCTGTAAGACAGTGACACTTCAAATTTTTAAGACTCTTAGAAAAATTGGATGAAAGTTCTGCACTCTCTTTTCAAAATGTCCATAAGGATACTTCTCCAAGCCAGTCATGCAGGTCTTTCAAAACTTCAGGTTAAGAGCTGTTAATGTTTAACCTACATTCTCCTTCTTTATATACACATAGCTTTTAAAAGAATGAAGGATTTGCCTTCATCTTTCAACATTATGTTTTATGTTCATGAATCTTCATTTTAAGGGAATAAAAGTTTCAAGGAACTGAGAGATAGGAAGTTGGGAGAGCAAATTAGCTTCAGTCTATTGAAAGAAAAACAAATGACAAAAAGGCTGACAGTGTATTGTAACAGACATCCAGTAAGTGGACTAAACAATTAGTATAGAAGACCTGGAAGAGGGTCTCATGGAGACAGCTCAGCTGTCTAAGCACCTGACTAGGTAAGTGCAAGGGCCCAGGTTCAATCCCCAGTGCCGCATGTCATGCCCTGTACCAGATATATAAAAAAAGGACCTGGAAGAATCTTGCCACCTGTCAGCTGATCCTGTAGGAGCTGACCAGCCTACAGCTGTCTTCTTGATAAGCAATGTTTAATAAATAAAACCCTGTAATATTCAATCCAGATTGGCACAACATTCAAGGATCAAATACCTAATGGTAAAAATTTGGCAATTATTATGATGATGAATTTTGGTTGTGGTGTTAGGGCTAAGAAGTAGCAGAAAGTGGATGTAGGCTGGGCTATAGGGTCTTGTTAAGCATTCTTAGTGAAAAGTGGGATGAAATATCCAAGGGCAATTTGCTCTGTGGGCTCTATTATCTCAACTATAACAATGACTAAGAAAATTCACTGGCTAACTCTAACTCCAATGTACATGAATTTTCAGCTAGCCCTTCTCACACACAGACTTAAGGAGGCACAGTCCTAAGTCAGACGAAGTTTGGCTAAAAGATAGGCACAAATAATATAAATACCTTCTGCAATGGCCCATCACAATTTCTCATATCTGAATTTTGTTTTTCATAGTACAATAAATGCCTCCAAATAACTTTCCATAAAACTTTAATGTCATATAACCGCAGTGTTTACTAATGAATGATTACCTAGAATAATTCTGGAAATGAGATACGAAATAAAGCTAACTAAACTTCTGCTAGGCCTGTGAGGTTTATAGAAGTCTTACAGACCTCTGAAAGGCTAAAGAATTCACAGAAAATGGAAAAATTATCTACTTTTGTAGAATAGATTTGTTTACTATAGGAATTTCACTAAATACTTGTCAGGCTCTTTGACTCTGGCTTAAAAAAATTATCAGCATAAAAGCACAAATAACTGACTGTTTGCCAAAATCTGCTCCTTTCTCCATTCACTCTTACTGATCAGACCCTTTGCACTCTACCAAGCCAGGCCCCCTTTCTGCCATTTAGTTGGTTATTTTTAATAAAAACACTGGAGAACTAAACATAATCAGTCACTACAGCAATGCAAGTTAAAAACACAGTTGTGATTATACTTCCCATTTATTAGAATACCTACAATCGTAAGGACAGACACTAAATGTTGGTGAGGGTATAAGGAAACTGGACCATTCAATACTGGCAGGAATAGGAAATAGTGCAGTTACTTCGGAAAACAGTTTGGTAGTTTCTTTAAAAGTTAGACATAGGGGCCAGGGAGATGGCTCAGTAGAATGAGTGCTTCTCTGGCAAGCGCAAGGATCTGAGTGCAAATCCCCGGTTCCGCAAAAAAAAAAAAAAAAAAAAAAAAAAAGTTAAACATAAGTGTCCCATAGGATCCAGAAATTCTATATCTAGGAATTTGTCCAAGAGAAATGAAGACATACATACAAAGACTGACCATTAAGTGTAGGCCACAGAAGACAAAATTGGAGACAACTTTGATCTCCATTAACTGACGAATGGATAACAAATCTGGTATACTCATACAATACAGTAGTACTCAGTAATAAAATAAGAACAAAATATTCAAGCAGCCACAAAATAGCTGAACCTAAAAAAATTATGCTAAATACAAGAAGCCAGACATGAAAGACCACATAATATGTGATTCTAGTTATGTGGAATAGCAAATGAAGGCAGATCTACAGAGAGAGAGAGAGAGAGAGAGGGGAGAGATTAGTCATTTTCTGGGAATAATGGCAGAAAAGGCTGTTAAGTATAAACGGGCATGAGGTATTTCACTGGGGTGATGAAAATGTTCTAGAACTATGAGTTTTGAAAATCATTAAAATGTACAATTAGAGTGGGTTAATTTGAGGGCAAGTTAGACCTCAGTAAGGTTGTTAAAAGAATACACCTGAACTTCTTGGGATTTTAAAGAAAATTTACAGCGTTGGTATTTCAGCATAATCTCAGTTAATTCTGATTCAGAGTATAAGCCATCTATCAGAAGAGTAAACATAAAAATATTTACCCCTCCCCAAAGCACCACATAGATTAATTTCAGTCATGGCTTTTTGTCTTACCTGACTGAGTTGTACTTTTCTGTTGATCAGATGCTAAAGGGAAACAAATGACATGTATACCCAATTGAGACAATAAGAAATTTTACAGTGGATTTAATCCCCCCTTTCCCTCTTCATTTACATGCAGGCAGATTCCCTGATATAACCGTGAAAAATCCACCTGAAGTCAAGCACAGAGTGGTAAGTCTGGCATTTCCCAGTGACCTTTCACATACTGAGAGCTCACGTGATTGCATACTACATATTCTAAAAAGCAAACTAAAAAGGGCAGGGCTTTCAAGAGCTCCCCCATCATGCATTTGTTTCTGCAGGCTTCTTACCTGTGTAACTTTCAAAGAAATGATGGGTCACAAAGGCCAGCAACATTACTAGTTGTGAACAGCTAGTATGTTGCACTTCTGTCACTGTCACCAGCTTCTCCTTGGTCCCATGCAAGATAACAATGACACGCAGAACAGTGGCAGTTAGGACCCAAACTGTTGCTTTCTGATTGTAAACTTTCTAATAATACAGAGCACAGAAATAGAGGCAGAAGTAAAAATCATCTGGGATCTTTCTCCTCACCCCTAAAGTCACAATTTACACTTCAGTGAGTTTCCTTACAAATATTTCTTGACTTGAGGATGTACGTTGAGATACATGTACATATGTATACAGTACGTCAGTGAGGTCATAGTGAACGCCATCCTCTCGAATCTGCTTCTTACTGCTCTGTATTTTCATGGGCATCTTTTATTGGTAACAAATAGTTATCTGACATCGTATTTTATAGATATATCAGATTCCACTAATTGTACATATCAGGATTTTAAAATACCCCTCATTAGCAGGCACTTAGGTTTTTTAAACTCATCATTTATTATAAACAGTGTATGTGATGACAATTTGAAAAATATAGCTTTTTTTTTCAGAACTGGGGATTGAACTCAGGCCCTTGCACTTGCCAGGGAAGCACTTATTCCACTGAGCCATCTCCCCAGCCCCCAAAAATATAGCTTTATAATTGTAAATTCATGCCTTTGGAATGTGCTCCCATAAATAATATTCTTGGGTCACAGGGTATGCTGAACTTACAGAAGGCTAAATTGCCTTCAGAAAATTAGCCTCATAATCCAACAATACTCTACAGTGTTTTTCTTTGATTTGTTTGTTTGCTTGTTGTTTGCTTTTGGGATAGGCTGCCTTTGAACTCACTATGTAGCTGGGGAGGCTTTAGATTCACAGTGATCCTTGTGCCCCAGTCTCTTGAATGCTAAGAGTGCTTGTTTTCTTAACACTTGGTTTTAAAAAATAGTATCTCTTCAGTTCTGCCAAAAAAATAATATTAATTATTTTCAATTTGATAGATGATACTATTTTGAGACTCTGATTTCATTTTTTATTATTGGTAAGATTGAGCACCTTCTCCTATGTTTATTAATTTGTACATCCCCTCCCCCCACTAGAGTTGAGTCTCACTGTTTACAGTAGTTAGGCTTTGTGAAATTGTTGTGGGCACTGAATTCACCATATGGACCCACTGTCACAGCATTTCTGCCAAGGAATCAATATGGGAGGTGTTTTGTGAATGTTTGTAGTTCAAGGTACTTTGTTAGTAAATTGTTAATTTCTCAACACATTAATGAGCTTAATTAACACAACTTTTTGCCATGAGGCACAATCATAGCTTCACTGTGCTGTGTTCCTATGTCTAGGAACACTAGACAGCACTTGAACTCTATGCTTGGGTCCATTTTAAATAGCAAAATCATCCATAAAAATTGCAGAAAATGTGGCTCAAGCCAGAATGAAAAAGACACTGATTACAATTCAGGAGCTCAGAGGAGGTCCGGTTCCCACTGTGTGACCTGAGCTGGGACCAGGCATGTCAGGATTTTGTCATTCTGTGCAAATTACCTCAAAAGTGCTGTAAATGTTAACTTCGGGGTTAGATATAAATTTCAGTAATCTGGTGAGTTCACAAACCTGGAACCCAGGAATAATAAAGACAGAGTATACTTCTTTTGTCTATTTTTCTACATGCTGTTTAGTTTTTTTCTCATTTACTTTTATAAATCTGTTTACATAACATTAGGATTATACTCTTTTGCCTATTCCATTTCATAAGCATCTTCTTCAGTTTGCTTTCCACTTTCCTTGTTGTCTGTTATTATAGCAGAGTTTTTTTTTCTCCAATTCTGGGGCTCAAACCCAAGGGCTCTTGCTTGCTAGGCCAGCTCTCCACCACTGAGCTAGCGCTCTATACTGCAGAGGCTTTTTGATAACAGAATCAAAACACCTTTTCTAGATTTTAGGAGGGACAACATTTTATTAGATTTCTGTTACTGGAGGAATGTGTGGTATGTATTTCTCCTTTTTTTTTACAGGCATACCAGACATGGTATTCTCCTGATTTTCCTCCTGCACGTCCAAATTACAGGAAATCATGTAAGTCACATCCTAGACTACTACTTCATAGCCATTTTCAGTTCTTATTGAATCATGATCTTCATGAATATTTTCATGCCTTCCAGAGTCAGACGCCACTGGAGGCCTGTTACGTTTCTTTTTGCTCTCTCCTGTCCTCTACCTTGTTAGCACAACTGTCATCAAGAAATGCAGGACTCAGAAATGACAGGAGAAAGAAATCTAACAGACATAAGCCACACAATAGTCGCTCTGGAAAAGAACATTTATTGTATATGAGGAGGAGGAGGTGGTGGTGGCGGTGGTGTTGGCGGCAGAGTTATATTGCAAGGGTTTGGAACTGTTGATTAAAAGATACGGAGAAACGCCTGGCACAGTGGCATATGCCTGAATTACCAGCACTTGGCAGGCTGAGACAGAGAACCACACCAAGTTTGAGGCCAACCCTGGGTTACACAGTAAGTCCAGCTTACACTACATAGCGAGACACTGTCTTTTTAAAAGTGTTTGGGATGTCAGTAAATTTTGTTTATTCCTGCTACAGTAAGCTCTGCTTTCCGAAAGCGCTTACAAGATGTCTCTTCACCCCTAGGTGTGAGATCTAAGCAGCCAGCCCTGGAGATGCGGATGAACTTCAAATATGTGGGGAGAATCTTCCCACAGCAGGTAAAGGCCTTTTCAGCTGTCACCCAGCAGTGAGTGGGCTTTCTGGTGTCTGCTTGGAGTGCAAATTGTGACATGTGGATGTTTATAGTAAGGAGAGAAGCATTCCCTACCTTACCACCAAGTAGAAAGCAGAGCCCCCAGGTAAGTTAGGCAACAGGACAGTTTATGGAGTGGAGCTCTCAGCTTGTTTAGGAAACCCAGCCTCCTAGAGACCCCAGGATGGGACTTTCTGTCGTTCTGTCCAATTTCTTATCAGTGATTCCTGTGAGTATTTGGGTTGTGCCTCTTATGATATAGACTGTAGCCTGCAGGTTGTCCTTGGCCAGGCCTCCTCCCTCTGTCTGTCCCACATCCAGTACAAAGTGTCCCTGTTCCCCTCAGATGGCCCTCAGACCAGAGGCTTCAACTTGCCTGACAACACTTTCTCAAAATCCTTTTGAACAGGATTTAAAATAAGATTCCTTTTATGTCCTAGAGTTCCTCATAGAGACTAAATTGAAAGGATAAAAATGGATATCTGCATGTACCCTACTGACTTCATTTATTATGGAAGTTAAAGCTGTATTTTTTTTGCTATCCAGTGACTTTTGCTTATTAAGATTTCTCTTTAAATTGACTTTAAAAAAATCAGGATCACCCTACGTAATTTTATTTGCAACAGCATGGGTTTAGTATGCTGGATATATACATTGAAAAAAAAGACCTGACCATTAAAATAAATAAAAAAAAAACAAATATTATCTAACATTATCACCAGCTATGTACACATATCATTTTATTTTATTTATTTTTATTTTTTTAAAGAGTAAAAAGTAGAATTGAAACAGAAAAAGTTACAAGTGATACAGAATTTCACTTGACATACTGTTTTAAAAGCGATGGTTGATAACACCAATGAGAGAATTCAGTTAACTTAGCTAAGAATGTAGGGTTGACGGCCCAGCTTGGTTCTCAGTTTAATGGACCCTTCTAGAAATGATGTTTCTGCTTTGGGGTCTTGTCCTTATTCTGGAGAGCTCTTTAAGTACAGGAAGGCAATGCTGTGGCAGGACTTGGGTTCAGGGGCCAGGGAGATGGCTCAGTGGAATAAGCGCTTCCCTGGCAAGAGCAAGGGCCCGAGTTCAATCCCTGGTTCTGCAAAAAAAAAAAAAAAAATGAAGTTGGGTTCCACTGAAGTTACATGTGTGGCCAACCAGAGGCCTCCCTTCACTTCACTGTAGGCTTGAGCAGCTTCTAGGAAGGATAGAAGACTTTTTTTTTTTTTTTTTGGCAGACTGGGGATTGAACTCAGACCCTTGTGTTTGCCAGGCAAGCACTTAACTCTTCTGAGCTATCTCCCGATAGAAGACTTCTTGAAAGTAATTTTTAATTGTTAGCCAGACTCTTGGGAATTGCTTGGGAGAACCATCAACTCTTGTTAATTGAGCAAATCCCTTTTGCTCCATGGAGTGTCCCCATGCCACGTGATTCCAGCACCAGTGTTCACAGCTGTTGGTAACAGTTGTCTCCCTCTGTAAGGTGCTTCCTGGGCCCTGAAAGTAAATTCTCTACTTCCAGTGGTCTCCGAGGGCATCTACCCATCACAAGTAGGCAATATTACACCCTGCTCATTTTGTGATACAGTAACAGACAAAAAGCACATAAACACATTTGCATGTGAACACACACACACACACACACAAACACATGCACGCATACCTCAACAATTAATATGGGGCACTCATTTGAGAAAACTTAGATCTGGGAATAAATCATGACTTTTCTGAGATAAGGAAAATCAAATCTTATTATTTTTAAATAGGGGCTAATGTTTTAAGGAAAAGAGAATGTCAAAGTGGCACACATTCCTGCATTAGTCACCAGGAGGGAATGGATACAATTTTCAATCATTAGTCATAGTCTTACTTTGAATATCTGCTTGGGGCCTTTGGTAACCATCCTGTAGATATTGCCATTCCTGGGTCCTAACTTGAAGCAAGTGCATGATGTAGAACCAGAAAGCAGAGAATTCACACCCAGGAATATCTGAATTGATATGGTAGATAGACTCGAAGCGCAGAGAAGAGGGAGATTAGTGACCCCCCTCCCCCAGTTTATGGTTCTGATCTATGGACAGAGGCACAACATAGAAATAGGAAGGCCAGAAAGGACAGCTGAACACGGTTAAACAACCCGAAGGGCCACTCAAGAGAGATGTCTGGTTTGAAAGAGCCAGGTTTGGCAATTTAATTCCCAATTCTGTGGAGAAAGTGACCTTTGCGGATGACCAAGTGCTGACAATCAGACCATTTTTCCTCCTGTTTCAGGGACAATGGGACTCTGTAAGTAAAGCGGGTTCATCGGAAGACTCAGAATCTGACCCATACTCCGATTACGGTCGAGGAGGCCTGCTATCTTTACTTTCCTGACTTGGGAAACAAGCCACGGGCTGGAGGCCCAGAGTTTGCGCAATAAAGGACCCCAAGGTAAGGGGGTGAGCAGTGTCTGGACCTTGGTAGGGTGGACAGGTAGCCACCAACGCCTCACCTCATCGCTACTGAGTGTGTGTGTGTGTGTGTGTGTGCGCATGTGTGGACTGCAGGCTGGGGACAAAAGTTAGCGCTATAATCACTCATGTTTCTTTAAGTTAAATGCTTGGAAAGCCGCTCTTTCCACCCACGCGGGGTGCTTGGGTCCCTGGGAGGTGCGGGGCGTGAGAAAGGCTGTTCTGTATTAACTGCCCAGAGCTTGAAGCAGCCAGGTTTTCCAGGGCACAGGCCGTGGCCAGGAGGCCAAGGGCTCCGCCTGTGGGCGGACGGAGGTGGCCCGGCTCCGTAGGCCACAGCCAGAAGCCTCCCGTTCCCCTTTTTCCCCACAATCAGCCTCCCTCCGAGATTCTGCGGCTCCTTGGCCCAGTCCACCCCACCCTCCCTCCCCCTTACCCCTCACCTCGTCCCCTCCTCCTTGCCCATCCTCCCCTCCCCAGGTCCACCGCTCCCCCAGCCCCTCCAGGCCGGGCGGATCCGGGAGCCGGGGCGGGAAGGGTCTGGGCGCGGGGCCCGCAGCCCCTGGCCCCAGCCGCTGCTGCACCGGGCGGAGCCGAGTCTGGCAGAGGGCAGCAGCCTCCTCCTCCTCTTCCTCCTCCGCCGCGGGCTTCCCACCCCCTGCCGCCCGCTCCCACACACTCCCGAGTATCACGACTTTGACTTGATTTCTAGGAGAACACATACCTAAACCTCGCCGGGCCGCTCCGCCCGTACCTCCCCGCCCCCTCGTGAGCGCTCTGGTCCCGTAGCCTCGGGTTACGCTGAGGCGCACTCCCCGGAGCCATCTGGGCTGATTCCCGGGAGCTCGGCATATGGTCTCCATTAGCTCGCCAGCACCGCGCGTCGAGAATGCAGCCCTGGAGCGGCTCCGGACCCTCCAGGATTTCTGCCCCGGCCAGCCTGAGTCAGACTCTGAAGTTCCAAGCTTAATGCCTAAGGTTCCTGGTCCGAGGCCGTAATTACTGTGCCTCGGGACTTCAAGGAAATGCAGTTCTGCGCAGTGATGGTTCGCGTTCATTCCTCGGGGATTCCTGTTCCACCGTGTGCGCCCCAGAGCTTGTTGGAATGTTGTTTTAATTCTAAAAATCAACATAAATGTACGGAAGTAGCCTGGCCACAGAAATTCAACACGACCAGGAACATTGGTAGAGTTGGGTCCACCTATATCTTCGCCAGTGTCTATCCCCTATGGAAATGTCAAAACAACACGCGTGTTAGCTCGTGGAAAATATTTTCTCACACATGGGTTAGAGTGCCTAAGTAGAAGGGGCTAGCAGGTTCATGAATTGCAGAGTCGGGTACCTGGACAGTGCCTTAGAATCTGCATCCACGGCAAGCCTGCCGATTCAGTGAGGAGACTCCAAGACGGAGTGCGTTGGGAAGGACCGCGGCAGGGCAGTCCTGCCGCCCTATTGGAGGCGAGGTGGTGGGAGACCTGGCCCTCGGGCCAAACTGAATTCGTTAGTCCTCTCCCTCCAGCCTCTCCTCTGCACTTCCTTCTTTGTGTCCCCCCCTTCCACCTTTGGGGAGAGCGCTACCCTTTTCTTCCCTCCTCCAAGCCTAGGTTGCACTCCCTTCTTTCTTTTTCTTTTCTTCCTATTCTCCCGTCCCCGCCACAGCTACAGCCCTGTGGTTTTATTTGGGTTTTTAAAAATGAAACCAGGTTCTGCATAAAACAAAAGCAACGTAGTAACAAGGAAAAACGATCCCACACCCGAGGAATGTGCTGACATTCATGATTTGGGCTGTCTTGGCTATGAGAGGCCTGAGCCAGAGAGGTGGGTAGGCACGGAGCGCCAGCGCTGCTGGCAGACCCGGCCTCCCCGACAGGGCGGTCAAGGCAGCTTGTGACTTCACCAAGCCAGAGGGAGACTTCTCAGGAGCTAGCGACTTTCCCCGCAGGGGCCAGAGCAGTCTGAAGAAGTTGAGGCCACTGTGAGGTTTGGAGGGGAGGAGGCTCAGGCAAAAAAAGCCATTCCTGGGAGAGAAGCGGGCTCCAGAGATTTGGGAAAGGCTTTGGGTGCATCCAGAAGATGAATAGCATCCAAGCTGCAGAACTACTCGAAAGTGTAGTAGCAGGGACAACGCTTCGGGAGTTCCGGGTCGTGAAACTGTTGACGTAACTGGGGAGGAGGGGTGCGAGGGGCGTTTGTTCTTTGCCAGCAATGCACAGGACAGAGGACGGACGAGCTTGCCCGATGCTGGCGCCTTTTGGGGGTGCCATTCCTAACATGGTCAGCAGGAGCAGCGGAGAGCTAGAGCCACTGACACATACACACCCGAGAGCGACACCCAGGCTCACAGCCTCACATTCTAAGAATTTTTTTATTTTTTTATTTTTTAATGAGCATAGTAAGGGGGCGAGATGTGCAGGGTTTTTTTTTTTTTTTTTTTTTTTTTTTTTTTTTTTTTTTTTTTTTTTTTTTTTTTTTTTTTTTTTTTTCCTTTTTGTTACTAAGAGACCGGCTCCAAGTGCTAAAGAGCTGATCTCCCGGCAGGGCTGGTGGGAGGGGCCAGAACTTGGGTGACAAGGCTCTGTCTGCTACCTTCATTACACAGGCCTGGGGAACAGACAGGACTTATGGTCCTCCGTCTGGGTCCGCCGCTCTGAGAAGGCTGTCACTTTTTGAATAAGAATGAACCTGGCCTGGCACAAATGAGATCTCTGTGTACAGGAGGCTCAGGGAGCTGGGACTTGTTTTTCCTTTTCTTTGTTTTCCTGTCCATAGAGTATATTTGCAAAAGCAATGGTTATTACTCCGTAATCGCAGGAAAAGCTCTGCCTCACTATTTTATTAAAACTATTTACCTGGGAAAATGAAGTCGTTTAGGAAGGATGACTTCATACATATTTATAGCCTGGCAACACTCTGATTTTGCAGGAGAATGGGCTCATTCATTTTTATTTATGATGTGACACAGGGGTGAGTGACATCCGTCATCTGGGTCAGCTCTCTGCTCTCTTCCACTAAAGCATGTTTATGGAGTGATTATGCCTGCACATATTTGCTATATTTAGGTGGACTCCTCCCCTAGCCCCCTCTTAGGCCTCTTAAGTCCCCAAACTAGCGAAAAGCCCAATATATGGTCTAAGGAAGATTTGAACCCTCAAAATAAGGAAGGGAGGGGGCTTGAACATGTGCTGTAGAGGTAGGTGAGAAATTGGGAGCCTAGAACAGGAATCCTGACTATTCTAGTATTCGTACACCAAGATAGCTTTTTTGAGCCTGCATGTGCAGATGGGGACCCTTGGGCTGGTGACAGGGGCTTTGGCAGATGGTGAGGGTGGCTGAGAAATGAGTGGTTATACATGGTTAGGAAACACTTTCTGGCCAGGGAGGCTTCCATGCTCAGGACCGGCGAGGCCTTCAGGTCTGTTGCTCTGGGGAGAACCTGGTGGGGGCTCTGTGACCTCTGCTGCACCAAGGTCTCTGGTGAAACCTGAGGTTGCCCTTTATCCACCACACCTGGCCCCAGGCTAGGCAGCTGTCCTCCATCAGCAGTGGAGGAGGGAGGGAGTCCTCTGGCCCGCTGGCTTTTAGCTGCACATGCCCTGACCTTGGCATTTCAGGCTAACGCAGACCAACTTTAGGACTCAGTGTTTGCCTCCAACAAGCTTGGCTACCTATTGTTTATCCTAGGAAGGGCCAGGTTTTGGCACAGTGGCATGAAATGTTGCCAGCATTTTATTTTTAGAGACAGGAAAATGTCTGCTTTTTGGCAGCTGCTTTCGTGCACCAGGGATGGCTTTAAAAAGTTCAAGCAAAAGATTCCAAGCATTAAATTTGTGGCATATGACATAAGCAATAGCCCCACGAGTTTCTCCACAGCAGCCTTTGTGGAGTCTGAGATCTTTCATTAGAAGGCCTTCTGGGCAGAGTAGAGAGTAGTGGCCCTGCTACTATGACCTGACGACAAAAGTTCACCTCCATCGCCCGAGTTCCCTCTGAGAGTATCAGCTGATCTGAGGTACTGATTATATGTGGGTTCACCTGCATATCTCCAATCCATAATCTAGTCCAGCTTGATAGGGTAAGTGAGAAAAGCAGCCTACTAAATTTCATCTTCATTGTACTCCTCTGACCTACTGACATTGTTAGAAGATTCCATGGTAAGAAGTAAATGGCTAAAGTATATGGATAGATCCGGGCATTGCATTTCCAGGTTTTACTGTGATTGATCCTAATACTGTTCCCTCTTACATCAGATTTTTGTTGGTTCTGTCATTCTGGCATCTGACTCTCTGAAAGCATTTGCTACACAGTGATAACATGTTATGCAAAGGTAAAATTAAATTGTTTTCCTACTTTTCTTCCTCCTCTGGAAAAAAAGAGTGCTTCCTATTTATGAAAATCAGACACAAATTCTGCTCTCTGCCTATAGCCTTCTATTACCTTTTGGGTTTATTTTTCTTTTTGCTGGTATTCCTCCTCTGATTTGTTCTTCTTGTGTCTTCTCTTTTCTCCATTTAAGCGTAGGGAATAATTTTCTTGACAGCTGATGTGAGAATTCATTTTGAACTCTGTCTGAGTGTTGGTTTGGTTCATTTTGAACTCTAGGTTTGAATTTATTTTTCCTGGGTATTGTGACATTGTTTCCTCAGACTGTTGTGATTGATCAGCCACCTCCTGTTGATTGGAATCTCATCACTTGTAGGGAGTGTCTCTGACTCTTATCCTACCTTGTAGGATTGCCCTTTCACCTTGATGTTCTGGAGTTTTATTTTTGTGTCACTATGTGTGAGGTTATTTTAAGGCTTATTCCCTCTGGGACTGACAGGCTCTTTGATTCTGAGGACTTAGGTCTTCCCTTAGTTTAGATGTGGGATAGAGAAGAGGAATCCAGGAAGGATAAATCGAGCTAGTGATGAAGTGCTGAGCTTGGAAACAGTCTATATGCCCATCAACAGATGCACAGATAAGGAAAACTCAGAAATGGCCTATGTACCAAGTAATAGATGAATGGATAGAGAAAATGTGGTATTTATACACATAAAGTACTTCTCTGTCATAAAGAAGGATAAACTCAGGGCACTGGCAGGCAAATGGTTGCACCTTGAGACCATAGTGTTAAATGAAATCAGACACAGAAGTTTACCTATTACATGGTTTCTCTTACATGAGAAACTACAACAATCTATGTGTCTATCTTCTGTCTATATATCACTATTTATCTGTCTGTCTGTCTATCTGCCTGCCTGCCTGCCTGTCTGTCTGTCTATCTTATAAAATAGAAGATAGATAAATAAAAAGTGGGGAGATCTTTTTCAAATGGATGAGAGGAAAAGAGAGAGGGAGGAAGAAGAGGAAGGAAAAAGATTGGGGAAAAAGAAAAAGAAGAAAAAGAAATCTCCCTCAAACGAGAAGGGGGACAAAGAGTTAAAGGGAACTGGAAGATAGGGGAGGGAAAATTAGGATGTGTTGTGTGCTGTACTAATTCCCCATGATAAATGCAATCATTATATATTGCAAATATGTACTAATGTAAATAAAATGCCATGGAAGAAAGGGAAGAAACTGTGTGCCTCAGCGTAGGGAAGAATTTGATGGGGTCACAGAGAAAGTGCGGAGTAAGGCTTGAGGGGATACTTGCTAGTTTGGTAAGAAGGAAATTTCTGGAGAAGGTTTTTTAAAAAGATCTTTGGAGGTACATTTAAAACACTCTTTTATGTTTCATGGAATACTAACTTGCATATTTGTGTATATTAACTATGTATATAAACTATACATAAGGGCCAGCCAAATAACTCAGTGGATTAAAGCACCTGCAAGCAGGCACAGGGGGTGGGGGTTTAGTGCCTGGGCCTGCTGTGCCAGCTCCGCGCCCCCCCCCCCCCGGGCTCATTGAGAGGCAACTGAGATGGTGTGGTGGCATAAGCTTATAATCCTATCTCTTGGGAGACTGTAAACAGGCAGATCACCATGAGTCTGATCTAATAATGAGACCCTGAACACCCAGCAAACCCTTCCCTAAAATAAATAAATATATAAACTGCATATTTATGTGTATTCATATTTGTTAACTTGAATATTAACATATCATGCAGACAAATATAGTCTCTTTCATGGTTAACAGTTTATTAGGAGCATAGTCAAATGGTTTTTTCATTCATTCAGTAATCTAGTTTATCTGGATGAGTAAGTGGATAACAGATCTGGACAGAAAAGACAAAGTTGAAGCTTTTCAGGACTCAGGTTAAAATCTGGCATGTGAAATCCTGCTACCCTGCCTGAAAGTTCGCTACTCTAAACAGAGGAATCTGCTCTGTGGAATCTCTAGGTTACCCTTTAGAGGTGTGTAGCATAGAAGATAAGATCTAGGAAAGGCTGAAATGCAAACTGATAACAACCACCACAGCATGTTCAGATGCTGTTAGTTTTCATGTTGGTGAGACACACCTGACAGCCATGATTTAAAACTTTAATTCAGATCATGGTTTTAGGGGTTCAGTCTTTGGTCAGCTGGTTCTAAGGAAGAAATACACTGTCTGCAGGGTACAATAGAGTGATGTCACTTAGTTCATGGCGGCCAGGAAGCAGAGCATGGGAAGTGTCAGGGACCATACAGAATACTTAAAACCATGCCTCTATGACCCACCTCAACACACCCAAGACTGTGCTTTGCTAACCTGCAGGGTGTTTCTTAATCCAATCAAGTTGATTTACTACTATTAACTGTTACAAACTCCAAGCAAAAAAAGGCAAAAGCTACAAAAGTACTATCAAGGGGTGCTCCTTTTTGTTATTCCTAAAATGTATTAGTTCACTGGTTTTTATCACGTTCATATATTGCCTTTTAAAAATATAAATTGTCATCAAACTTTTCAAAATATAAGAAATATAAACATAGTCATTAAAGGTCTAAATTCTTCCAAGGATTCACATTGCTTAAGGGCAGTAATGGCAAACTTTTTGGAGACCCAGTGACAAACTAACGTACTTGTTTGTCAGAAAGTACCAGCACTGAGATTAAACCTGAGATTTTAGTTTAGACATTGCCAGTCCTATGCATAACCCAATACTATTATGGACTACTGGACTATATTGAATTATTTTGCTGAATTCACACATCTACAATATGTAAATGGCAGTGGAATACCCATCTCTGACAAAAATAAACCAAAAAAAGGAATACATATGAAGGACCATTTTGTATCTGTATATTAAAAATAGTTAGGATAGATATATAGCTACTTTCTCTTAATTCAGTGAGAAGAAAGGTTTGTAGTTAATAGTGTTTGGGCAGGATATCACATCTGTATCTTGTACTATGAATACCAATATGAAAACAATAATATGCAATATATTAATTATTGAAACTGTCCTGCTAATTGGTTTTGAAACTGTCTCATTGCTATTTGTTTCTCAATAAAATTAATAAAAAATAAAAATAAATAATTAAATGTAAAAAAAAGAGATTTATGCTCAGAAAATAACTCATACATTAACATCTTTCATTAAAAAAAAAACCAAAATAACATGCATGTCCCATAGGGGTCTGTTCTAGGGTTTTTTCCTTTCCACTTGTAATATACACATTAAAGGGTTTGATTTGATGAGACAGTGAGCATATGCACCCTGTGTAATCTGAATTACTGACCAGATTAACAGGTAATTAGGGATTGAGTAGACGTGCCCGACCATTCCTGACAAGTGCTGAGCTTCTAGTTGTTAGATGTTGCTATTCTCACTAGGATTTGAGTCATTCATAGTCTCTGCCTGGGTAAGCAGAAAGCAGTGCATCCTATCAACGCAGCTTGATGTTTATTGTGGCCTGTGTTGAATGCCTGTGTACATAGTAATTACATGGTGATGGGTGGGTTTCTAGTGATCTTCAGCAAGACCAAGGTGGGATGAAATTACAAGAGCTATAAAGGCGGTCAAGGTCAAACTCTCTTGTTCTTCCAAAAGCTTACTATACTAGACTGAGGAATTTGTTCTATGGATTTTCTACATTCAACCATAGGATGGTGGTATATAATATAGAGGAAGGCAATTTGGGGAAGAGTTAACATAGAACTGATGTTCAGCTAACAATACTGTCTCCAAACAAATACAGAAGCTGTAAGAAAAATTAGGTTCAGGGCTATATTGACAGTGTAGGGCAGCTGGATTAAAACATTTCACTTAGCTCCTTAGGGGAGCCAGACCACTTCTTTAAGCTGGTGTTCGCCTTCTTTTTTTCCAGGTACAAGTTTTTCCCCTCTTGGCATATGACTAGTGCTTCATCCCTCTCCAGAGATGGGAAAGTGCTTTCCAAATTATAATTATTTCTATCTTTCTGAAAAAAAGTCACATGTCACAAAAAAGAGCCATGCATTTACTTTATAATTTCTGGATCCTGTATTTCCCATGTTGGGGTTCATCTATAATTAACTGTAGCTGCTCGCTCATCAGATTTTCCACCTCCTCCTGCATCTTTCCCCAGCCTTTATGTTAAGCAACTGATGCTCTATATATTCAAATGTGAATTTTCTTTTACAATTAGGAGCCCAAGGAAAAAAAAAATCCATCTTTAAAGAGAGGCATACTGAAATCCACCACTTGTTTTAGAACTTCAGCTTTTATAAAACAGCATTTGTAAAAGCAGGCCCGCCTCTAGAGAACACGTGACAGATACCCAGCAGATGTCATTATGGCAAAGTGCTCTCCTCCAAAGCCTCGCATTTTCACTTCCTCTGAGTCTGCTGCTCTAATGAAAGAGCCCTCATGGAGTCCCATAAGCTCTGCTTCTCCAAGTGTGGTCTGCAGCACTCTGCCAGATGGTCTCTTTCAGAGCAAATGTTTTCAATATGATCATGTTTATATTTCTGTTTCTGGCCTAAATTAATAATTTTCTCATGGTATTTAATAAAAAGGAGCATATCTCATTTATGTCTCATAAAGCCAAATTCCTTCCTTCCATCCCATATGAGGAGAGTTATTTTTTTCTCTGTTGGTGAGGTGGCAGTGGGCATGGGGAGGGCAGCTGTGTTGGTGAGCTGTCCCCTTGCTAGAACCAAGTATCAGACACTGTGACTTAGAGGAGAGGGTTCTCTGGGATCACGTTTTCAGGGGATTCCATCCACGGTCAGCTGGCTCTAAGGTAGAAACACCATGGCAACACCCTAGAAGAGGTGGTGAGGAGTAAAGTGACTTAGTTCATATCCACAGGAAGAAGAGCTTGAAAAGAGCCAGGGAGGAGGGGCCAGGGATAAGACACAGGCCCCAAGCTTCCACCTTTATGATCTGCACAGGTACACACAGAGGTGAGTTTTACCAAGTCCTAGGTTTCTCTCGAGCCGGTCAAATCCTTTATTAACTATCACAGTGACTGAGCTCTGCCTTCTGAAGTGTCACACAGCCTCGTATTTGAGGCCTTTTTTCTCCACAGAGCTTGGCTTTGCAGTGCCTCCGAAGAGGACAGTTAGTCCCAATGACATGGACAAGGGATCCAGCCTCTTTTAAGCTCAAGTCTTGGCTCTTGGCTCTGACATTCTGACTGAATCTGGGTGTTCTGGCTTAATCTATCACATTTCCAGGGGCTATCCTACTCTCTTCTGAGCTTTTATTTTTCTAGATGGGAATCCTTATTTTATCATTTTGGCCATGGGAGAAGAGGGAGGGATAAGCAACTTTTCAGCCTTTGATTTTCTTTCTTTCTTTGTTTTCTTCTTGTTTTACTTATCTGGGGTCTTGTATGTAGGAGGAATGATATGAACTTCACCCATGCAAACCTGTTTCCTAAAGTCTTTGGCAGACAGTAAGAGAAGGTCAGTATGAGGATGGACTGCTGGTAGTCCAGAGGATGAATTTATATCAAAGAGACATGGAAAATTCGTGTGGTGAGGCTGGAGATTAGCAGCCCAGTGGCTTCCTTTTTATCCTCTTTGAAGGAATGTAAAGTGAGGAGTGGGAAAAGTTTGGAAGAGGAGGAAAGTGTTGGGAACTTTGGGCAGGAATAAAATGTGGATGAACCCTATTTCTTTCACTACTGAACTCAATACAAAGACAGCCTTTTCTCCTTCCCAGTAGCTTCTCACTGCTTATTCTTTCTTTAGTCTATTGGAATTCACTTTTCATTCCCAATCTGTCACTGAAATAGCATCTCCCCAGATTAACAAGAACCGTAGCACTGGTAAAGGCTAAGATTCAATTTCCACGTAGTCATCCTTGCACACATTTTCACAGAAAATTTCACTCTTCCTGGATTCTTTGTCAACGCCATGCTTGTCTAGACTTCTCTGGTGGTTCCTTCTCATTCTCCTGTGATGCGACCTCCTCCTTCTGATCCCGGCTGACATGAGAGTCTCCCCCAAGGTTCTGTGTTTGGTTCTTCTGTGGTTGTCATCACAGTTGCTGCCATGATGCTATCACCTTGTACATTATCTCTGAATGTCATCTTTGCATGTGCAGGTCTGATCTTGAACTTTCTTCTGGGCTTTTGAATGATTTTTCCCCACAACCTTTCTACATAAGAATGTCCTATTCAGACAGGAGACTCCGTGATACAACTGCTAGGGATGCTGAGGACCTTTGCTAGGATATTAAGAATGGGAAAAAGTGGACCGTGTAGAAAAATATTTAGCAAACAAAGTAAAAATGGATTCAGCTGGGCATGGTGGCACATACCTGTGATCCTAGAACTGAAGAAGAAGGACCTCGAGTTCAAGCTCAGCCTAGGCAACTTAATGACTTGAAACCCTATCTCAAAATAAACCATAAAAAAAGGCTGGGGATAATGTTCAGGGGTAAACACCCCATGTTTGACTGCCAGTATTGAAAAAGAAAAGTCAGGACTCTGATGGATTTATGTAGTTCAAAAAGAGAAAAGACAAAAAGGAAGGAGAGATGGCAGGCAAAGTTTATCCCAAACTTCATAGCTTGGGTAACATGAAGAATTGGCACACCTTTACTGGAGTTACAAAATGTATCCTAAGGGTAGATTTGAGGGGGAAAAAACATAATTTCACTTTAGGACATTGTTAACATCATCTCGCTATATTTTCATTCTTTTTTTTTTTTTTTTCCTTTTTACTGTATTTAGTACACGGTCTACAGGGTCTCACTACACAGTTCCGACTCATAGTGATCCTCCTGTGTTCAGCCTCCCAAGCACTGGGATTACAGGTTCATGCCACCATGCCCAGTCTCATTTGATGCTCAGTTTCATTTGCTGGTTCAGCATGTCCTGGAGGCAGGGCTGGCACCATAGGTAGGGGATAAATGCCTAAGCAGGCACTTTAATCCACTGAGCTATCTGGTTGGCCTTTTTTTTCTTTAGTGTCGCTAGAGTTATCTTCCTTAAACAGAGGTCTGACTATAGCATTCTCTTTTTTTTTTTTTTTTTTGGTTAGGTTTTTTTTTTTTTTTTGTAGATAAATTTCAGTAGAAACAGAATTCAATTTTCTTGACAAGAGACTTGATACTCTATTCGAACTGGCTTTGTTTGGGTAACATTTCTCACCTTCTTCCTTTGCTCGAGCTGTTCTCTCAATCTGGAATACTCTTCCCATTTTTATTGCCTACAAAAATCCTACTCATCCTTGTAATTGCACTTTGCATGCCACATCTTCTAGAAATCTTCCTTCTACCTTGGTAAGAGTTAGTGTTTCTCTATTTATTGTTTCCATAAGAATGTTTATGGCTTACTGACATTAGAACACACATTTCTTCTATTGATTGATAACTCCTTCAAGCTAGGAAATACATCTTAGCTGTTTTCTTTTCTTGCCAATAGCTAGCACACAGCTTTCCATATGTTTATTGTTTGTGAAATAACAAATTAAAAGAAGAGGGTGGTATGAGTCAAGCTTAGAGTAGATGAAGACTAGGGGAAAGAAATACTGGGTAGACTTGGGCTTCCTTAGAGTAGTGTCAAGCGAGATGGAAACTTTGACTGTAAAGAACAGGTGTGGAGAATAATGATGACACAATGGATTCTATGTAATATTAGGGACTCGTCCCTTAGCACATAATCCTGCACTACAAAATCATGCATGTGCATATATAGCCTCCTATCTACAAGCAGACAGGCCAAATTGTCAAGTCCTTCTTCAGTAGGAAATTCTTACTCTGCTCACTTAAAAAGCTACCTGGCCTCTTTGTGTAATGGAGACTCCTACATGGTTAGCTACTGCTGTCCATTGTCTGATGCTGTAAAGTGATGGAACCTTAACTGATAGTATGGTTATGACACAACGCTATGCCCATTTATTTAATTGTAAGAAAGATGGCACATTCTAATTAATGAGATTTCTTTGACCCTTAATTATTCTTTTCATATGTTAGTCTCTTTCATCAACCTGTTTTTATTTTCAGCAGCACAGGGGAGAAATGAAAAACACTGTCTTGCAATATGAATCCTAAAATAATGAAATTGATGGCTTTCTTTCTGGATGCTTATGTACATCCACATTATATTTAGAACTATCTTATATATGCACTGTACGTTTTATATATATATATATATATATATATATATATATATATATATATATATATATATATATATATTCTCCTATGGCACCATACATTCATCTATTTTAATCTTCTATTAGTAAAAAGAGTTAGCAGTTGTGTGTATGTTGAAAATTGAAAGAAACAAAGAAGACCCATGTTCTGAACATTTGCATTTTTAATTAGATGTTTTCCGTGAGGGCAGATAAGCCCTGTTCAGCCTTAGATATTTTAGGAATTATATGCACAGAAAAAACACCAAGCAAATGAAATCTTGTGTGTTCCTAAGTGGAATATTCCCTCAGCCCCACTGATGGACCTGAATTCATAGTGAGTTGGGAACTGTGGGAGTTGCCTGGATCCTCGTGTGTGGGCTTGAGGCTGCCTGGGATGCTGGATGGTGACTTTGCTTCCTTGGCTCCACCTGAATTCTCCTGTGAGTCTTCCAGGTCAAGGAGGCTGCTTATGGCAGAAGACAACCCGTGTTCCTGTCAAGTGGCTTTTCCGGAGTCATAAGCTAGCTCCTTCTCCTTAGGGAAATCAAGAAACAAACCCCTGGGCTGGGTAATAAGGCTCAGCCCAGCATGCACTAAGCCCAGGATTTATGCCCCAACAATGAAAAATAGTTCATACAAAAACAAAAATGAAACTAAATAAGAGAAGATTCTACCATATGGATGAGAGAAATGTTTCATGCTTCTCTAGACCAGCTTGTCCATTCTGTTGCATTAGTGCCCAATGCTGCACTTGGCTCTGCCTCCTGCATCAGCCACTCTTAGGATGGAAGGACCTGGTGGAAGACGGTGAACACACTGCTAGTGCGGTCTGGAGGCTACAGTGATGGCAGCATTCATGGCAAATGTGCTGATGATAACAAACACTTCCGGTTCCCCTTCTCATGAGCCCACCTTCTCCCTCTGGCCTTGTTGTGGCAACCAGCTGTGTACAAGCATAATTGACAGGATCTCACCCTAGCTCTACGAAGTCACTTATACAGTCTGTACCATGGCTCCTTGGCCACCTGGAAGCAGAAGGAGTCAACACCTCTGGGTGGACTCCAGCCTCTTTCTTCTTCTGTTTCTTGGGAGGTCTATTCTGAGGTTTATGTGGCTCTTCCTGAGGGTCCTAGAGATGCTGTATCTCCATCGTCTACAGCAACACTAGCTCAACTAGCCAGTGTACCCCGGACTGGCTTTCGTTTCTTACTGTTAGTTCTTACTGGTTTCTCACTTTCACTCTTGGACTTGATTTCTGAAATAAATGATTGCACATAATCCTTATTTTCAGCGCTCTGTTTTTTTGTTTTTTTTTTTTTGTCTTTTTGAGACAGGGTCTCACTATGCAGTTCAGGCTGGCCTTAAGCTCACTTTGTAGCTCAGGCTGGTCTTGAACTCATAACAATCCTCTTGCCTCAGCCTCCCGAGTACTGGGATTATAGGCATGCGCCACCACGCCCGGCTTAGCGCTGTTTTTTTACTAGAGAATAGATAGACAAAGACAGGTGATAGATAATAGAGAATAGGTAATAGAGATATATAAGCAGAAGAGCATGTTTATGTATGCATACAGGTAAGTAGATAGATATAAAAGAAGATATATTGGCTAGGTAATAGAGATTTAAAAATTAGAAAGACATGGATAATAAAGACTTGTTATCTATGAATGTTAAGGTCAAAACTGTTGCATGGAAGACATTCTAACGGAATTTTGCTTTGAAGTGAGACATAAGGGGACAGGTTCTCCATAATGAAACTGAAAGATCCATAGACTGCTATCTAGGAATTACAATAAAAAAATAAGATTTGAAACAGTGGGTCAAGTGATGGCATCTCACTATCTAGATAGCTTTAGGATCTGAAAGATGCTCAGCTTTCAGGGATAGCTTGGGTAGAGCTCAATATTCAGGGCAGAAGATTCCAGCCCAGTGTATGCTCTCTGCTCCACTTGTCTGATGGAGGCAGATCAGTTCCTTCTCAGTGGCTCTCTTAAATAGGCAGGAGCAGAAGCTAACTTTCTTAAGGTACTCAGGGTTCCCGGGTGCATCTTTTAAAGTACATTGGTGGAAGAAGAATGTTTAGTGCAATCTTTAATTATGCTAGAACTAAGTGACATTCATAACTGCTAAAACATCTAGTCTTCTGCAGGAAACATGTGAAAGGCACAAGGCAGAGTGTCCAGCACTTGTCCTTGTGCTGGGCACCTGGAGGAGTGGTAGGGAGGGGCTGTGCAAGACCTCTTTATTCCCATCCAGCTTTCTCCTAACTCATCTAAACAATGCCTACATACAGGTTGGAAAGATATATGTAAACGATTCTCAAGATGACTCCAACAATGCAAGCATGGTGACTTGGCTTTAATAAGAAGGAGGAGGGACTGGGGAGATAGCTCAGTACAATAAGTGCTTGTCTGGCAAGTGCAAGGGCCTGGGTTCAATGGCCGGTTCTACCAAAAATAATAATAATGATAAGAAGAAGAAGAAGAAGAAGAAGGGGGAAAAAATTAAAGCTCCAAAACTCCAAAGTGCATAGGAAAATGTTTTTAGTCATTTCTTTCCTCCCAGTGGTTTAAACACATTGAGGAGTCATTTTCTTGTTATAATAGCCTTGTAGACTCTGCCTTACAGTGACTTCTGCTTCAGTAAATTACCTCTTTTTTTTTGTTTAGAAAGTCATAATGTCATTTATGAAATATTCTGTTGGATGGGGAAGAGTCCAAAACCAGTTAATTGAACCTTTCTTTTAGAAGATCCTGCAGGGTATGTTGTCATTATACCTTGAATTTTGTCTGAGCCAGGCTTAAACTCCATTGTGATATCCTTTGTGACTGGAAAACATTATATATAATTAGATATAATTACTAAATGGGTGGAGCATCTATAGAGACTGGTGTGGGGGAATGAACTCTGAGGTGTCATTTGAAGCTAATTTTCTGCTTCAAGTTTACAACTCTATGTGAAGTCAGAATTAGTGGATCCTCAGCTCTCTAGCAAAGGCATTCCAAAGGACACAACTGGTTTTCCTTCTCCTCTTTTCAGGTCCCAACATGAGCAGGATTTGCATTTTCATTTTGCAGATTCCACCTTAAAGAAGAAATTATGAGATCTACCACCTCCTAAAGAAGAGTAAGTCTTGATTAATAACCTGAGACTACCTAGATGTGCATAAGAAGAAACACAGATCCCAAGTTCCTCAGAGTTACTGCACTTACCTCCGGGCTTCCTTTTTGGCCTTGTTTGGTGAATTCTTGCTACTCACAAAATAAACCTCATTTTGTGTGGGACTCTTATTATTCTGAAGGAGTTCTGTGCAAGGGTGCTGATTCGTGTTATTGTGAGTATTGGTTTTTT
This sequence comes from Ctenomys sociabilis, assembly GCA_004027165.1. Taxonomy (NCBI): domain Eukaryota; kingdom Metazoa; phylum Chordata; class Mammalia; order Rodentia; family Ctenomyidae; genus Ctenomys; species Ctenomys sociabilis. The sequence goes on from PVKA01002042.1 coordinate 34,965, forward strand.
GGATGGGACCCGTGCTTTCAAGGGTACCCTTTATCTTGTGATTTTTGTCCACAGGTCTTAAGGTACTCCTGGGAAAGATTCTTTTAGAGTCTATAATTTCTGGAGACCCAGATAAAATTCCTAACACTTTTGCACCAGGGACTGGTTTCATGGAAAACAATTTTTCTGTGGAACAAAAAGGAGGACATTTTGTTTCATTTTTAAAATCAGTGTATGCTTGAGGTACATAAAAATATTTCCCAGTGCTAGTGTCACCACCTCAGCTCCACCTCAGATCATCAGGGAGTAGAGTCTCTTAAGAAGCATGCAATTTAGATCATGTGCATGTACAATTCACAGTAGGGTTTACACTCCTGAGAACCCAATGCTGGTTCTGATCCGAGGAGGGAAGCGATCACGCAGTAATGCAAATGATGAGGAGCAGCTGTGAATACAGATGGAGCTTCCCTTGCTCACCTGCTGCTCAGTTCCTGCTGTGCTGCCCAGTTCCCAGCAGACCATGAGGACTGGGCCACAGCCTTGCCTTAGTGCTGGGCCCCTTCTTCTTGCCTGTCCTCTTACGTGCCCTGAGCTCCTCTTGGCTCTCCTTCCTTCCCATGGACCAAAAGCGCTGAGGAGACCTAAGGTCTACACATCTTCCCCTTCCCACTGCTCACTCTGTCCACCCCTCTCATGGGTGTCCTGAGGTGATGCTTCTGACTTGGGGAAGGCCATACAGCTGCTCATCATGCTTTGATAGTTCTTCTTCATCTGTAACCACAGTTATGGCTCTGTTAAATGGCCAGGCATTTTGTGGCTGCCAAATGAACAATTGAAAGCAAATACATTGTAGAAAACATGGCATTGGTCTTGGCTTAAAATATCTTTATGCAGCGTGATAGTAAAAAAAAAAAAAAGAAGAAGAAACAAATAAAAACAAACTACTGTGAGCCTGAATGAGAATTCAGACTTAGAGAACCTGGTTCCAATGGAAAATACACATCTCTTGTATATGGCTCTGCTCCCAGGCCATTTCTCAGTTATTAGAACCCCATTTTGGAGGAACTTATTTCTAATGATCATCTTCATTACATGGCGGCTGGGTGTGCTCAGCCATTGGAAACTTCTGAGGTACTTATAGAGTTGAAGGGGAAAATCTGCATAAAAAAGAAGATATTCATGGCCATAGTCCTAGCAAAAATCAAAGAAACCTGGCTGATCTGGAATATTTTCAGTGAGTACCAGCCACCCAAAAACAAAGCTGGAATTTGAATCTAATAAAAGAACGTGTTTCAATCACCTTAAAAATAGTGCCTGAATGAAAACATAAGAGAAAGTAATGTCTGATTAATGACTGGACAGTGGCAAAAGGCTCCTATATGATCTCATTTTCAAAACAGTGTATTTGATCCCTCTAAATGTTAGAGTGAAGTGGTTCACAATTTCTTGAAAGAAGTAAAGGACATTATATTTATAAGCATGTGAGTTGTGAGCCAGACGAGACTTTCTCATCTGTTGCTTTATGTATTTTTATCAGTCATCACAGATTCATGGGGAGGGTTCAAATGGACATAACTTTAAAATAGACTTAGAAAAATGCTGTTTTAACTTATCAGAGTACTTTTAATCCCACTTCTCCCCCCTCTCTGTTCTGTTTCTCTGGTACCTTCTTTCAAATGGTAAACTATTACTACTACTTGCATTTGGATAGATTATTATTTAACGTGCAAAACAAACCATTTTCCCCTCATTAAAATATCTGGTCATCCAACTTCATCAAGATAAATGGAGTTATTCATCTCTTATCCCCTTCCTTGGGCTCTACGGTCAAAATTACTTCATGTTAAGCAGGAGAGGGTAAGCCTGCTGTACTTCTAAATGTCACTAAATAGTTTCAGGAAAGAGCTGGCTGCCTCAGTCCTGAGTGACAGATACACTCGCAACCTTAACTGAAAGGACATTCACAACTTAGTAACCACTTGCGTTGTAGTGATGGCTCTTCAAAACTTGCATTTTGTAAGAGCTATAAATAGGAGGTCCACTAACCTCATTAAAATACACAGAGAAGTAAACAACAGAACAAAGAAAATAAGACTTTCAGAGTAACAAGTAGACAAGGATGGCAACCAAGGGGCAGGGAGAAAAAAACAAGAGTATAGCCAACCTTTTTTTTAATTAGAGTATATTATACTTTCAAACTGGATACACTAGAAATTGGCAATGCAACATAAGATGCAAAGGAATATACCAGTTACTGTCAAAATGACCCTGTACAGCCTTGTAATGCAAAAAGCTTTATACAATACAAATTTTCAGTAATGTACACAAACCTTGACAGTATGATCATCTGAACATAACAGGAGGAGTTAAAAAAAGATAAATGAAAGTGCTGAGAACCCTAACTGCATTACTATATGGGAAAATAAGCTAGGTTTCATGGAAGGATGCATAGTGAAAACAACTGTAGTTAGTTGGTAGGTGAATTCCTCAAAGATGTTAGTGTTTTACACGGAAAGGATATCTATGGACTACATCCTTCCCTGAGTATCAAACTGCAAACCGAATTCAGGGGTATATATTATCTAGGTGGAGTCTGAAAAATGCTGTAATTTTTTTCTTTATTAATAACAATAATAATATAAAAAGTCAAACAAACTCCAAACACACCTTTCTCACTCAGAAAATTTTTATAATTTACCAGAAAGATCGATGACTCTTTCCAAAGTGCTAAAAAAGTTGCCCAATTAGATTAAGCATTACTAAGTCATTCAAATACAAGTTCAGTGGCAAGCAGTGAAATGCATGGCATTTGAGCAGTCAACGGCTCCTTCCACCACCCCCTGCACTCTGAAGGTTTCGTTCCTTAGACCTCCTATTGCACATGTGGCATGCTCTAAAGCCCCGAGTCTTCGCTGTCAGGGCCGCCCTTGCAGGTTTTTAACCTGGTGGTGCATAAGCCTCAGTGGATCATGAAGGCCCTCTTTCCCATCATCACTGAACTTGTAGTTTTGAAAATACATTATTAGCCAAGTGGCACATTCTCCATTATATGGGGATAAAGACATGACTTGAAAAAGAATCAACCCATTCATACGCCCAATGTTCTTGGAGTGTTTTGTCCGGAACTGTTGATAGTGTCTTTTACCGAGATAATGACATAGCTGAAGGACATTTCAAACAAGGCCAAGAGCAAAGGTCTCTGCTAGAGAATGACTGAGGGTTTGGAGCTTCCTGCCCTAACTGGTCCGTCTCCTTACCCCCTTGGACATCTCCGCAGTGTAAACAGGTCTGCCAGGGGATGGCGCGGGCTCCCCATCCATGGCTGGATGCCTGGCAAAGAAAAGTACAGCCCACTGGTCGGGATTGGGGAAGGAGGGCTGGTACAGAGGGGAAATGGAGGCCTTGGAGTGGACAGAGGTACAGTCTTCTAGCTTCCAGGAGAACTATACTTCCAAAAGAATTATAGTAATTTCCAGGGGGCTTTTAGTGAAGCAAACTGACTAGAGGAAGAAAATCAGGGATGGTTTTATTTTCCCCTGGTGAAATAGATTTAAAAAAAAAATCCCAACTCTAGGATACAGTGAGAAAAGAGCAACACAGTAAGAAAACTTTCTTCTGGTATACCAGCTGTTCAATAGATACATAACAAACTTGTATACTCCAAACCTCCCACTGTTACACAAAGCACATTTCTTCCTGCTCTTTCAGCTTGTTTCATCCTGTTGTCTTAAAAATTCAAGCAATGAACAAGTTCAGCCAAAGGGTTTTTTTTTTTTTCCTTTTTCAATTATCCATTACTTTTAAAGATGAGCGGGGGGGGGGGCTATGCAACTGATCCATACCTGTTTCCTACTGCAATAAAGTGCTGCACAGAAATTGCCATCTTAATGACCACAAAATAAGAGCTTTAAATAAGTATAAAGTTAGCCTCCTAGCAGGTTACGTCTACCAGGCGTTAACAAAATGGAACACAGAATTACTGATGACATGGCGATACTGGTACAGCCAGGGGATCCGCAAACACTGCGGGAACTTCACAGGGGAGTAGCTGAACCATAGGACGAAACAGCACCTTTTTTGTTGTGTCATTATATGTCAAAGAGGTTGTGGCTAAAGTTTCAAACATGTAGTCTACTTGTTCCATAGAAAGGTACATCATCTTTTTATTTTACTTTTTTTTCCCAATGAGAAACAAAAATTAGTGCAAGACCAAAACACTGTGCAAAACTGCCATGTCTTTTTTTTTTTTTTTAGTCTGAGTATTTCTACCCAGAATTTATCCAAACCCCTTTTAATCTCCTTGGCTGGATTTATCAACCATAAAATTTACCACTCATACAATTTTTTTCCTGCAAACAAATGGTAACCACTGAATTAATACATCATATATATATATATATATATATATATATATATATATATATATATTTCATCTGCCCTTAAATGATGCACTGTGCATGTGCTCCACACACATCACGTCTGAATGGGCACACACGGAAAATATGTAAGTTTTGTGATGTTAGCTGCAGTGCTGCGAGATACCTCATGCGGGCTAGTCACTGGATTCCTCGCATCTTCCTAACCAGAGAAGATGTGAGCTCAAGCTGCATAGCTCCATAGCAAGGCAGAGGTCTCCCTGGCACCAGGCCCTACCACTCTGTAGCCATGAAGTAGAGAGAGACAGGTGGTGCAGAAGCTCAGGGAGACTGCAGTGGGATAAACAACCCAGAAGGGGGAAAAATGTTCACAATTCTGAAAGAAGCCAGTACAAAGAATGTGCAATAGAAATGTCATGGCACACAATACACGGCTTTCTCGTTCACACTCCATTCACCCAACAGAAAACCAAATGCACCAGGACAGAAGCTTACAAGTGCTGATTGCTATTAAGGACATTCTCTTCAGGATTTAACAAGACAGAATTCCTTGCAGAGCAAAGGATGGAGGAAGGCTGAGAGTGGGCTTGGGTGGCAGGGAGGCAGGCCTCTGCAGGTAGAGTATACGGTGGGTCACCTCTCTGGAGATTGGACAAAGCAGCTTCCAGGTCAATGCAATAGGTATACACACAGAGCCACTTCTCTATTCCTTACTAAAGATATACAGTACACGTGGTTTAGACCCTAAGGGTCTGTAGGTTTTGCAGCAACATACACCTGCTGGGGTTGTGTTTTAAGTTTTGTGTGTGTGGTTTTTGTTTTGTTTTTTTTTTTTTTTTTTTACTTTACTGTCCTTGTCTCTGTTTTTGGTACAGAACGTGGCTGCCCTCAGACAGTCTCTGCTCTCTCTCTTAGTCCGAGATAGGCAAGGAAGGAGTGTTTCGGTGAGGGGATGCTAGGGGGTGCAGTCTGAGGTCGGGGAGGGCGGAATGTGAGATCCAAGTGATTCTTGGGGTACAACATTGTCAAGGGAATGAGATGGGCAAAATCCGAGTTCCGGTACTTGTTGAAGCGCAGAGGGGAACCATTGAAGGCCAGGGCCTTGAGTGCCAAGTTGGGCTCTGAGCCGCTGCCATGGGAGGCAGACAGGGCCACAGTCTGCAGAGCCTGCGAGGCGGACATGACCGATAGGGGAGACAGGAGATTCCGGGAGCTCCCCACAACCAGGAGTGGGGTCGCGGGGCCGGCCGGTTCCTTGGGGGCTGGACATGGGCCCTTCCTGTCCTCCTCAGGGCAGTCTCCACTCTGGTGCTTCTTGACGTGGCGGCTGAAGACGAAAGGGTGTGTGGTCTTAAACAGGCACTCTTCGCAGCTGAAGGTCTGCCGTGGGGCGTGCTTCAGCTTCTTGTGCAGGTTGAGATTGTCCTTGCGCTTGCAGCTGTAGCTGCACTGGTCACAGTGGAAGGGCCGCTCCCCGGTGTGGACACGCACGTGCTCGATGAGCTTGTTGGCGGTCTTGGACAGGTAGCCGCACTGGTCACACTTGTAGTGGTTGCCCAGGCGGTGTTCCCGAGTGTGCGTCTCCAGCTCCAGCTGGTTGGCCTTCACCGTCTGGCAGATCCGGCACTTGTACTCCATCTTGTAGTGGGTCTTGAGGTGGCACTCCATGGCGGCGGGGCGGTTGGTGGAATAAATGCAGAATGGGCACCTGCCGGGGGAAGCGACACAAGCAAGGCTCAGCCAAAGAGGTTCCAGGGCAGCCGCTCGTCTCCCTCCTCACAGGGCTGCCCTCGGCCCACCCTCTGGTCTCTGAGGCCTGGCCTGCCCAGCCCAGCCCTGCTGCCTTTTAGGGAGAGATGGCCCCCTGACGCTCACTGCTGGCAGAGCGGTCCCCGCTGACTGCGCAGCTCCGCTAGGCCCTGCTCGGCCTACACGGGATCTCCCTGCGGCACCAGCCAAAGTCAGCATTCATGAGGGGAGCCGAGAAAAGGTGAGGAATAAATAAACTGGTGCTCCCCTCCAGCCCCCCGCCCAGCCCATGGGAGCCCTCCCCGCCCCCCACCAGACACGGCAGAGGTCTAACCCTCCTGACCTCCCCTCTAGATGGGAGCAACACAAAGAATCGACTTTTCATGCACCACACCAAGCACACGCAGAAAGGCTAAGAGGTTTTAAAGAACAGCTTATAGGGGGAGAGCTACCTCCAGCAAACAGAAAGTCACAGGGGTCAGAGTCGTGCTTATTAAAGGGTTGTTAAGGTGAGAAGGCCTGTGTGTGTCCCTTGTGTGTGTGTGCGCATGTGTGTGTGCACATCTCCTAAAGCACTGGCTCTTCAGCAGGAGAGGAAGGTGAGCAGCCTGATGGACTCGGAGGAGCAGGAAGCCCACTCACAGCCCCTCCACCCACGAGGGATGAGGCTGTGAGGCTGGAAAACACTCTGTATGTTATTGTCCCAGGTCGTAAACTCTCAGAGGGCAGGGGCGACTCCTGCGTTTCTTCCGCAATCTCTGCAGTGCTTGGAGCATACTCAGCACTCGAGGTGAGGCAGGCACGCTGGGCCACGCGGACTCTTGATCTGAGCGCTCTACGCAAGTAACTGAGGCATTCTTGTGGGGGCGGGAGTCCCGGCTCTGTCACTTTAGGGGGCTGAGGAGAAAGCCTGGGCAACTCTATCCCCAATCCTCCCGGCTGACCTGAGGGGCTGGTGAGGGGTGGAGAGGACATATTTACAAAAGCTGCCTGGCTTCTCCTTTGGAAGCTGCCAGGCTTGAGGTAGTGGCTTATGTAACTATAGAGTGTTTGCTCTCTTTTCAAAGAAGAATGCAGACACCCAGTGGCTGCCTCAGCTCTTGCTTGGCCCCTGCAGGGCGGGGCCCAGGAGTGACTGTTCTCAGAGGGTTGGAGAGGCGGTCAGCAGAGCCCAACACAACCAGGTGCACCGTGCACTGCCTCCTCAGCGCCAAGCTCGCCGTTAGCCTTGAACCTCAGCTCACAGAAGAGTGCACACGAGAGAAATATAAAGCCCATTCCCAGGTCAGGTGCACACACAACCCCTACGCCAAGCTGGGCCTTACCTAGAGGAGTCTGAAACTCACCACTGTCCTGAGCTACGGCAAAAGAAAAATAATAGTATAATCTTATTTGATCTGCATTATGAACAGGATATAGAGTACAAGCAGTTCCATCACAGAAAAGCAATTTAGACATCGGCGGTCTGTTTCACGTTAAGGACATTTCTGTGACCCATGGCTCAATCTTTCTTTCACTGCTCAGGCAAAGTGCTAAGGGTTTTCCGTGCTCCCATTATTTATCTTCAAGACACTCTCTCAGGCAAATTAATTCTACGGTATGGTAAAGGAAACAAAACAAAACAAAACAAAAACAAAAACAAAGACTCACTGTATAGCCAGAAGGCATTATCAATTTTTTCAAAGTATTCTTCTACTTGGTCATCCTAGAACATAAACTATTACACAGGGGACGGTTAGCACCGCACGGGAAGTGTCTGATTCCACGAAAAACATCAGAGGTCATTGTGCATTCTCCCCAGTGGGTGGTTCAGAGGCTCAGGACTTCTTAGGTCCCAGAGGAAAGGCGACTGGCAGAGCCACAACCGGCAGGGGCCGCAAAGTAATGGGTGAGACTGGGCTATAGGGAAGGCAATGAGCATGATAGTTTCCATCCACAGAAAAGCAAGGTTCTTCTCCTTTTTTATAAGAGCACATGGATATTTATAAAGGGGCAGTGGGAACAAACCCAATCAAATCCCCAAATCAGCTCATGTGGCCATTTCCCAGCTATTGACTGATTGTCACCACCCCTCCCCCTCCCTCTCCCTCTCCCTTCCCCTCCCACCTAAGGAGGCCCCGGAGTGAGACAATGCATCTAGAGCAGGTGCTGCTCCCTGCCTCTGCAGTTGGCTTTGTCAAGTTTTTGAGGAGGGAACCAACCCCACTGCTCCCCATGTTCAACTCCCAGGATCCCTCAAGGTCTTCTGTCCTCACCCATCCTGGGGACTCATGACACTTCTATGGCAGGTGGTTCAGTGTCAATAATGGAAACATTTTGAAACAAGTCTTTTCTCTCACCTATGGTAAGCAAAAGCTAATTTTTTATTCATTTAACTTCATGATCATTTCACCTATAGATTAAGAATTATGCCTGGACAGTTGGGTCTTTCCATGTTCAACTACATACAGATTCTTTCTCTTTACAGCACTGTAAGTGCCTCATGAACAGGGACTCTGATTTCAGGATCACTGGGAAGATTAAATTCTCGTAGTGCTAGGACATAAATTTCCTGAGAGTGGAAATTATGTTTTATTCCTTGTGTGCTCTTTAGCACTGATATCAAGCCAGACACAGAGTATGCTTGATAATAACTGACTGGTCTCACTTGAGACCAGAGAACATCATACAAATATTGGTTAAGGACAACGTTCCTTGTCTGAATCTTTCAGGAAAGGCACTGGTATATCCACAGGAAGCCATGAAACATGCGTGGATGTATGAAAAAGGCTGCTTCCCATTTGGAGACCTGGGATACTCATAATGCTTACTTCAAAGTTACAGGCAAGCTGTCTAAAAACAAACAGGGTGAACTGTAGTAACAGTATAATGACTGATACCTGAGCGTACTAGCCCCTCAGTCCCCTAAAATAATATCTGAACAAGGCTGAAACAGTGTAAGGTGAGCTCACTTTTGCATGCTGGGACTGTCCAATACCTCTTCCACCTGCCCTGAACTCTGGGGTGTCTGCAAAGGGGAATCCCAAATGTTGACATCTGTTGACCCCCAGGGGAACAGGTTTAATTCTGTCCAGCTAAGGGCAGCAGAGGTTCCTGACTAACTCCCCTATACCAAGTTCCCTGTCCCCATGACCCCCAAAATCTCCAAGGAAGGGGTAAGGGAGGGGTGAGGGAGGGTGTTTAATAACAACGCAGTAAAAGGTTCTGTACTTGCTTTCCTTACTTGAGCCCACCGGTGGGGACAGTGTGGCATTTCTTATGCTCCAGCAGCTGTTCCGGGGTCTTCATAAACTTGTGGCACACGTCACACTCAAACATCCTTGTGATGAGGTGTATTTGCAGGTGGCGCTCAAACATATTCTTCGTCTTGCAGACAAAGTTGCAAAAAACACATTCGAACCCTGCAAGGACCCAAGCTGGATGTAGAGGTGCTTGGAGCAGAGGGATGGGAGGGTAGAGGTGGGCTAAGTTCCCCTCCTCCCCTTCCTGCACCTCCCGACAGGTGTGGACTTCCAGGCACTGCTCCCTGCATCTCTGTACTGAAAGGAGTTAAACATACAACTCTCGAGTTAATGCCATCCTCCTTATCCTTCCGTCCCATATTTGCATGCAAATCAAGCCAAAAGAGAAAACAAGTTTTCTGTAGTGCATATTATACTGAATCCTGGTCCCAGCATTGGTTTCCCCACATCATTCTTCTTTCTCTAGTGTGCATTGTCCAGACAGGCACATCCTGCGTTGGCAGGGCTGAGCAGGCCACCCTTGCCTCCTCCCTCACCTTTCTCTGGCTTCTCCTCGTTGTTCACTGTGGGCTGGCTCCCAGGCACAACTGAAATGACCAGTAGGTTGTTCCCTCCCTTGCTTTTCTGAGAGCTGTCTGAATCGTCTTTGCTGTTGGCGGAATCACTCAGGGCTGAGAGGGAGGAGGAAGAAGGGCTATTTGACTCGCTGCAGGGCTTCCTGTCTTCCCCTGAAAAAGGGAAACAATCAAGTCTGTTAGATGGGACATGAAAACCTTCATAAAGATGGTTCTAGGCTCTGGGAGGGGGCTTTGGGGAGTGCATCATTATTCCAAGAGCTTCCAGTTCTCACAGTGCACTTGCTGGGATCCCAGTCCTACTGTACCAATGGTGATGGCATGCACGGAATCTGGGGCCAAGGCCACTGATAAATCACCCATTGATAAATGTTTGGTGAGGTCTCACAATAATTAAAATACAATGATAATAACAGCTAAGGTGCACTGACCATGTTACCAAGTTCTAGAGACTGTCTTCTGTTTTAAATGCATTATCACATGGTATTTCAAAAAATCCTAGGGGGTGGAGCTTCATGTTGGAACATGTCTTAGTATACGTGAGGCTCTGGGTTTGCTCCTCATCATCCAACAAACAAACCCTCCCCCAAATTTTATAAAGTGTATGCACATGCCCCCAACACACACAAACTGGCTATCACATCCGCGTAACAGATGAGGAAGTAGAGTAGAAAGGGCATAGATATGGACCAGGTTGCACCGATATGTAGAAAAGAGACTTGAGTTGGTCTAGCTCTCCTGTCTCTCAGCGCACTGCACTGTCCTTAAAATGTGCCACAAATAAGTCAACAGGCCATCAAAATGTAGCATCAGGAGAGTGTGGCTTCTGCTCAAGTCAGAGTATCAGGCAGTGGGCCACAATTACAAGAAAACTAAATCCAATCAACCAACCAACCAACCAACCGACCGACCGACCACCCTCCAAAACAAAATATATCAATCAACAGTTTTTGAAGCACTGAATGTGAGACAGAACAAAAGAAGCAAGCCTCCTGGCTGCTCTTAGTTCCTTCTCTCAGGGAGATTTCAGACTGCAGGCAGGACAGGGCACCCAGGAGGAGGCTGACAGATTCCTTGAGTACAGGCATCAGAGCTGAGGGTCTGCTGAGACCAACACAGACAGACGTTGCAAGACAGCTGTCAGAGAGGAGCCTGTGGCCCAGAGACCCCTGAGATCTAGAGGGTCCCTGCTGAGTACTCAGCAGAGCACAGAGCATGGCAAAAAGCACCCATGGCTGAAGGGCGGAGAAGTTACTTGGGAATGGTGCCTGTGGCTCACCCAGGCCTGGGATTAGGACTTGTTTCCTCTCGCTAGAGATGACAAACATAATCCACAGAGTACTGGGGAGAAAACAGAGGAAGGCCCCTTAGCAGTGTGTAATAATCACCTTACTACCTGCTATCAACCTGACAATTCAGGAAAGTAAGGTTTGAGTTCAGAAAAAGATAAAGTTTCCAGTGATAAACTGAATCCTGAGAAAAAGGCCAACATACTATAGTGATACAAAATATCAAATTGGATTTTCCCTTAAAACCTGGTAAAACCACCACGTATGGTATCCGACTAAATATTTTTGGACATGTAACCCAAAATGAGAAGAAAAATCAGTTAAATTAAAACTAACCTAGAACTGACACAGTTGTTAGAATTTTTAGATAAGGACATTGAGACCATATTTCATAGGTTCAACAAATCAAGCAGAGACATGGAAGATAAGAAAAAGATTCAAACCAAATTTCTACAGATGAAAATCACAATGTCAGAGATGGAAAAATACAGTGGAATGGGGATACTAGCAGATGGGTTACAGCAGAAGATGAGTGAGGGATGCTAATAGTTATGGAGACCATTGGAAAGACCACAGATGAAACAGTCCTGGCAAGGTGGTAGGATGATAACATGCAGCTGTGTATGGGTTTACTTTGGGTCACTGGTAGGCTGAGTAGGGCATAAAGATGTGTGAAATGGCCAAAATGCTTCTAAATTTGAGGAAAAATTTGATTCAGGAAGCTCAGTGAATGTGTTAATTATTGTAACTGTCCTACTAACCTGTTTTGAAACTGTCTCATTGCTATTTCTTTCTCAATAAAATTAATTTAAAAATAAAGAAGCTCACTGAACCCCAAGCATAAAAAGGCACAAGGAAAATCACACCAATGGTGAAGTGGTACAGTCAACTTGATTGGCTCGGGAGCTGTCCCTAGGATCAGCAGAGCGTGCTTCTGGGTAAGTCTGGGGAGGCTGGGAGCTGTGACCTGGGCCACGTCTGGTCCTCACTCCTTCCTCTCTGACTGCTCCCCACCCTGCTTCCCAGCCACTATGAACTACTAAGCAGCCTTGCTCTGCTATGCCCTTCAGCTTTGCAGCCAGCTGGCCATGGACTGTGCACCCCAAACCCTGAGCCAAATTCACCCCCGCCTTCCTTAAGCTATGGAGATTGCACACAGCATCCCAGTGAGGGAAGGGAACGTTGACCAGCCCACCAAAGAACGCCATTTCAAACCACTCAAAACACATCCTAAAAAGCAGCCAGAATTATTTGCAGAACAAAAATTAAGGATGTCAGCAGAGTACTCATTTCGGGAAACAGCACATGTGAGACCACAGGGAGCAACACCCAGGAACAACTGAAGGACCATCCACTAGAAATTTCATGCTGCAGGAAAATGCACCTCAAAGTGATGGCAGACAAACAAGGCTGACATGAAAGGCGAGAGAATGAACCAGCCACAGACTTGCATGACAAAAAATGTCAAAAGAATTTGCCAAGGAGAAGGAAAATAGTGTAGTTGTAAAAAGGGTCTACACACCAGACCCTTTTAAACAAAAATAACAACTATGTATTGTAATGTTAATAACACTTGACAATGTCATAAATGCCAAGAGGGGGACATGTAGAAATATATTATCATGAGGTTCTCAACCATTGCAATTTATTCATTCATTCATTTATTTATTTATTTATGATTTATTTATTTATTTTGCGGAACCGGAGACTGAACTTAGACCCTTGCACTTGCCAGGGAAGGGAAGCACTTATTTCACTGGGCCATCTCCCCAGTCCCCGTATTGCAATATATTTAAAAAGTGAATGATAAATCCTAACTATACATTATTTCTGGTTTAGGAAAGTTGATATTAAGATGCAGATTTCTCCTCCAACAGATCTGCAGATTCAATACAACCCCATAGCTTAGACAGGGTACAAAATACAGGAAGATTCTTCTTTGGGTTCCTTCAAATATTGACAAGCAACTTAATGATTATAAATTCTAGGAACTACCTTCTTTATTAAGAGAGTAAACAATAAACCATGTATTATCTATATAAAATGCACAAAATCTGGAAGTAAAGCTGTAAATGGGTTATGACTAGAAGATAAAATTATGGGGTTTTTTTTGGTTTTAAAATGACCGTGTGTTACTTGTCCCATTAAAAAAGTCTGCACAAAAGTGGAGCAAGGGGCAAGGGAAGTAGTTCTGTGGTACAGCATTGAGAAGAGAGAAGAGAGGAGAATAAGGGTGAGGTTGGGAGAGGAGGGACAGAAATAGAGATAGAGAGACAAAAAGACAGAGAAAAGTAGTGTTTTCTAATCCCTCTACATCCTACTATGTCCTACTACATGCATACATGCATTTAGGGTCTAAGGAAGGCAACTCTTGCTTCATTTCACAATATTTAAAATCCTGTTCCTATCAGAACTGAAAATGGGGCGTGACAGCTTGCGTGACCTCTGCTCCCAACCATGAGGCGGGATGGGCTACGTGTACTTCAGAATATGCCATCCTCTCTTGCTCCTAAGAAGCAATGTGAAACTCGCACCACCGCTACCAGTTCATTATCTAAGAAACTAACTTGCCAAGTCACATTTTGTGGACAAACATATTTTCAGTAAAGCCCCTGAACCCTTACTATTACTTCCTGAAATCTACCTTCTAAGCCTGGTCTTAATCAACAGCCTGTTACAAGCAATTATTTCAAATTGTTTTTAAATGAAAATATCATGAATTTCAATTACTATGTTTAAAAATAGGTTTAACAACTTGAAGGTTTAAGGTGCTGGCCAAGGCTACCTAAATTCATCAATGCATAGAGATACCAGGTGCTATGTCAGACACCTGGTGACACAGCCTGGAGATGCAATCCACCCTGAGCAATCCCTTGTCGAAACAGCCTGGCCTGCTTGCAGTACCCGTTGTCTCTCGGGAGACAGCCAGGTGCCCTTGTCCGATGATGTGATCCAAATGGGGATTCATCTTTGGCATCACAAAGATTCTTGGTGAATGGCACGCCCTCACACATTGTAACAGCCAGCTGGAAAGCAACTTTTAAGGAAAAAAATGGAGCTCCTGAACTTTTCATAATTTAAAACAACACAAGTTGAGAATCTGGGGCCATTCAAAGTTATCTGCTATCTTAGTGCCTTCATGAAAATACCACTGTACTCTGGTGTGTTTTTTTACAGTCCTAATAAAAGACAGGAAGTATCTCTACTTCAATATGTTATCATTTGTTGCATAAATAATAAAGAACTTTAGATCTAGAATATGTGAGATTAAATCCCACCTGAGTAGCTATATGAACTTGGATAAGGTATGCAATTCTGTGCTTCTCCTATCATATCTGTAAAGTGCAGAGGATATTAGCACTTGCCCTTGTGGTGACTGTGGGAATTGAATGGTTTTTCATGTATTAATTACATAGATCAATGTCTAGTCATGTAAGCACTTTAACAGTGATTTATTATTAACACTGTAACATAAAATTTGATGTACAATCTTTATAAAATGTCATAATACTAGCAACATCTCTATGATGGCTTACATACTTGGTGCATCCTTGGCTCTTGAAAAACTCATGGAACTATTTATAAATTAATCACCTCAAATGATAGCATAACATCCTGTAATGTGTTTGTTCTACACCACAGTGCCATCTCACCACAGGGACCTCACTCCTTACCCCACGCAGGCAGCCTAAGTCAACAGCGACTTGGTCAAGCCCTGTATTCTAGGACTATATGTTTGTAGTATATGTTATACAGAATTACTATTGCTTTAGATTATAACTTTCCAATAATACAGCTTGTTCATGTACAGATTTAAGTTGAGAGATTTTGGGTCAGTCACCTTAAGACAGCACTAAATACAGGAAACCTTCACTGTGAAACTGTTAGCTTGCATAACCCTTGGCCACAAACTAGCTTACTGTTCTTGTAAATAAAGTTTTATTGGCATGTGACTATCCATTTGTGTAACTCCCATGACTACTTTCAGGTTCCAGCAGCAGAGCTTAGTCATAAGGACAAAAACCACATGACCTGAGAGCCTAAAACAGTTACCATCCAGCCCTGTAAAAATGGTTTGCAGGGCCCTGGCTTCCAAAATGCATCAATCTTATAGCAGCAGCATTGATGGCTTCTACTGAGTGACAAAGGAAACTGCTTCAAGGGGTCTCACTCCTTGCGCTCTGTACTAGCAGATCACAATGAGGCAAGTAGCCAGCCACTGAGGAGGAACAGGCTCTTTCCCATGTGCCCTGTGGTGAACAGGAGGCGAGTGGGTATCGGGCCATTGGGAATGTGAAGACCCCATCAATGGCAAGGGACTTGAAGCCCAACGTCCTCAAGCCATACGGTTTCTATAGTTTCCTTGAGGCAGGCTGGTGGCAGAGGGGCTGTGGCCCCGGGTGGGATGCAGGTTCGGGCACACATTGGGGTGGAAGAGATTAAAAGAATGCAGGCTTAATGGAAAAGCAACAAAAGCATAACTGCAAAGCTGGTGAACAGCAGAGTCTGGCCTCACCCTCCATTTACCACTCCAGAAATGCTGAATTTAATTTGTCTTCGATGTGGGTTTCCCAGCTCACCTGCTGCCCACAGTGCTAATGTGGTTACGGTCAGACAACTGACTATAAAAATAGCACCTTCTCACTCAGCCTAATGACTCTCTGCAGACCTCTAAGTCATAGCTGCTCAATTTACTGACAAAAACAAGCTTTTATTGCTGTTGGCACCATGAGCCAGAGTGGCCGGAGAAGCCAAGAGACCTTCTCGGCTGTGCACATGGTCAGCACAAGTGTCAGGGACATTCTTGATCCTGGTCCTTCCAGGGCTGGTGGTGTCAGGGGCTGACTCAATGCTTGGTGCCGACAGCAACATCAGCACTTCATCTATAAGTGCTGCTAATGCCACCTAATGATTTCGCGTTGGTGTCATTTGTAATCATTGCTTTGTGAAAAGTAAAAATGTTAACGTCATTAGATGGAAAGTTAACCAAGATGGCAAGAGGCATAAATGAAAGGCTAGCACTGATCAAGTCTTGTTAGATTTGTTTTGAGAGAATGTGGTGTCTTTGCCCTCAGCAGATGGGCCACAGGCCCTGCCTTATGAGAGCAAGTGCTGGGGCTGTGAGCTCCTGGGAAGGGAGCAGATCCTGCAGGATGAGGGATGCTGTTCCCTGGCACCATGAAAGAGAAAGAGGCAAAGCCAGGAGGTGTGTGGGGTTTGTCGGGACCTTGGGGATCCCAAGAGCAGCTGTGGGATGAAAACTGTCACTTCCTGTTTTTGAAGTCACTTCCTGATTGCCAACTTTGGATGGAAAGTATTACTTTTGCTAAGCCCATTTCTCTTCCTGTTGTGACAACAATAGCAGTTACCTCAGGGTTGCTATGAGGCATAGGAGCAAGCCTAAGATATCAAACAAACTTAGCCACGCCAGGCCTGGAGGTGTGCACCTGTAGTCCCAGCACTCTGGGAAGCTGAGGTGGGAAGATCACGAGGCCGAGCCCAGCCTGGGCAACTTAAACACTTAGCAAGACCCTGTCATGAAATAAAAAATAAAAAATGGGTTGGGATACAGCTTAGAGGGAAGGCACAGGGTGCAATCCCTGGGACTAGAAAAATAAAAGAGTTTAGTGACTCATGTACAATGATGGGGCCGGAAGAAGACCCAGGCAGGGACCAAGAACAAGGCCTGCACTGCCCCACAGCATCTGCACTTGGGAATCTTTCAGGTGAGGGAGGCCCAGGCTGAGCTGGGCGTGGTGTCACCATGACAAGGCAGTGTGGCTCTGCTTCTCTGGGGGGGCAAAGGTCCCGTGTGCCTCTGCCACAGGGCAGGTGTTCCGGGTGCAGCGGCTGGAACAGGAAGGGGAGGGCTGGCGGGAAGGGTCACCTGTGTGCTTGCTGCCAATGTGAGCCTTTATCTCCGCCTCCTCCATGGTGATGAAGTCGCAGGCAGTGCAGCAGATGGAAAACATCCACTGCTCCTTGTCCACATGGAGGGACATGTGGCTGACAAACTGCACATTGAGCTCCGTCTCAAATCCACACACGTGACAACTACAGGAAAGGAGGAAAGAAAAGAGGGAGAGAGGAGTGAGGCACGGTTCTAAATGCACTGTACTCATCTGTATGTAGCACTCTCGGGAAAACAGAGTTTCACACATTTTACTCCACCAAGGGGTATTGGGCTAGAAAATTCTGCTTCTTGGGACCCCTCTGAAGCACTCACTGTGCCAAAGAGATTAGGCGCCAGCATAATGTGACAATCCCATACAAGTTACAATGACGATAAGTAATCATAAAGTTAATTAAAAACTACAGATTCCAGATGCTACGTGTCTCCTAACTGGTTCCTCTGGCAGAGAGACACTGGGCGGTGTTGCCAAGGTGTCCGTGCTGCTCCCCTGCCACCGAGCGTGCCGCACATCCCAGAGTTCCCCGTGCAGCAAGGAAAGTACACACAGGTTGCCTGGTGCCACAACAAGCAAGGGGCAGCCCGACTGGTGACAGCTCCTGTTAGATGCTGGCCACCCATGGAGCTGCTCTGCAAAAACAAGTTCCTGCCAATTCTTTGCAACAAGCTGCGGGGTTTCTTGGGACCGAAGCAAATATCGATGTAAGGTTGCTGACAGGAGCAAACAACACACAAGGACTAAACCAGCAGACAACACATAATTCCTGCTGAGCACTGCCACTCCTGGGAATTCTCAATGCTTTTTTTTTTTAAAATGCATTTGGCTTTTACAGGGTCTCACAGTGCAGCTCAGACTCATACTGATCTTCCTATTTTCAGCCTTCCCAGCAGGTTACAGGCATGCACCACTACGCTCCAGACTCTGTGGCCAGCTCAGCCTGCCCTGGGGGCAGGGCTAGCATGGCATGTGGTGCTGGGGATCGAACTGTGGTCCCTGCGTGTGCCTATGCAGGCACTTTAGTCAGCTGCACTACCTCACTGACCCCCTCAATGCATTGTTTTTTTGTCTTTTCCTTTACAATTTGTTTTTTCTTTTTCTTTTTTTTTTTTTTTTTTTGGTGGAACCAGGGATTGAACTCAGGCCCCTGTGCTTGTCAGGGAAGTGCGTATTCTACTGAGCCATCTCCCCGGCCCCTTCCTCTATAATTTGCAGGCAGCACAAGGTGCTCAGTTGCCCGTGTGGGTGCTGCATAGACCTCACTGCTTCTCCTTGCTCCGGCCCTGATACTCACTAGTGCGCCACCGCACAGAGCCAACACCAAACCCACTGCTTGACCCTTTAATTCTACTGGGGCCACCAAGTCAAGAAAGAAGCAGCAGCCTGTGCACCCGCAGAGTTTAATCTAAGCGAAGCTCACATTAAAACAAAGACCAGCAAATGACTAAAAAAGGAGGCTGGGTGATGCTGTGTCCCGAGCAGACAGGCAGAGAGCAGCAAAGCAGGAGCCTGAGAGACAGGCTCTCATGCTGCGACCTGAACTCACCTGTAATAGTAAGGGTGTTTCTTCCCGTCACTGCCTTCAGAGGTGACGGCGCTGACAATGTCCTCGGTGTCTGTACTCACCAGCTTCACAGAATGGACGGTCAAGTGCTGGTTCAAATTCGCACGGCACTTAGCAGCGTAGGGGCACAAGTGGCATTTGTATTTTCTTTCCTCTGGGGAGGAAGCAACAGGAAGAAACCCAGACTGCTCTCAAAGAAGGAAATCTCAACCCCTGCAAGAGCTCACTTACAGGTACCAGGGACAGGGCAGTTCAAGTGTCATTCCAAATGGGGACAAAGGTCACGCTTGGAAATCTTAAATATCTAAATCCTTACCCAGCATCTCATGCCTGTATTCATATTTAGAAAGAAAAAGGAAAGCCTTCCAAGGCACTATCTCTGGGGCAGATTTGGTAGAAAGCCCAAAATTAGGAGTCTTATAGTGACCAAACCAATATTGATTTGAGGTCAAATATGGAAGCAACATATAATACTGTAACTCAATCAAGGGACAGTATTTCATGTCTCCTGAGGGGTTCCTTGGAGTTCTCACACTTATTTTTCCTCAGGTCCTTTTTTTCCTACCATTCTGCTTTCTCTTGGTAAGTATGGCCTCTTTTGACAAGGTGAACACTGCAGGTGTTTAATGAATATTGGATGAGGCTGGTTGTGGTGGGCCATGCCTCTAAGCCCAGCCCTGCAGGAGCCCAGTGAAGGTGGGACACAAGTTCAAGCCCAGACTAGGCAACTTAAAGGCTTAAAAAGACCTTTTCTTCAAATTGAAAACAAAAATTAAAAAGAGTTCTGGAGATATAGTTTAGTGCAAAGGTCCTTGCCTCAATCCCCAGGATCATCACTATAACCACCCACCCAGCCAGCCAGCCAGCCAGCCAGCCAGACAGACACACACACACACACACACACACAGTGTGAGTGCACACATGAACAGTTGTGTGTACTTCTGCCCCCATCTGCCTTTCACAGCTGGGGGACGCCCTAGGAGGAGAATGAAACAAGCATGCAGAGAACTGGAAAAGAGAATCATCATTGTCCCCATGCTGCAGGCCTGTGTTAACCACAAAATAAAAACAAAAAAAAAAAAATTGAAGGGAAAATAATGACTTGTATAAAATAACTTAATTGGAAATTTTCATTTTACATAAATAAAATTAAAAATTTCAATTAATTTCTTAATGGAAATTCTCTCACAAAACTGAGTAATGTTTCCAGATCATTTCTGGAGTAGCCTTCTGAATTCATTTGATTAATCAAACAAATTGAAGTATAAGGGGCAGGGTTGGCTTTCAGGGTACAGATAAAGGAAGCAGGGGAAACAGCAAAGAATGACTTTATGGGGCAAGAGAGATGGCTCAGTGGCATAAGCACTTCCCTGGCAAGTGCAAGGGCCTGAGTTCAATCCCTGGTTCTGGAAAAAAGAAAAGATGACCTCTTTTTCTATCCCTAATTCTCAGTATTTCTGGGCTTGACCTAAAGAAAATACCTGTTGTAGTTACTTCATACAAAAAAGCGTAAGGAAGAGTGTCTCTAACATGAAGTGTAGGTGGCCTCCTCCTGGAGAACGGAACAGGAGGCGGACAGGCTAGCATAGGGCCCTCTCCCTTTCCTTTCTTCATTAGGCTTAAGAGGAACTGCCCATTTAGGGTCGCTTTCTAGAATTTATTGTTCACTTATTAATTCCTTAAGATGAGTGTTCAGTTTGTTTTTAAATTTTTGTCTTCACTTCTATTTTTTTTTTTTTTTTTTGGTGGAACTAGGGATTGAACTCAGGCCCTTGCACTTGGCAGGCAAGTGCTTATTCTACTGAGCTATCTCCCCAGCCTTTGTCTTCACTTCTAGTTAAAAACACTTAAATATATAATTTTCCTCTGGCCAGAGCTATCGCTGTTTGCTCTAGTTGTAAGTATGAAGTGTTTTTTTTTTTTTTATTTCTTCTTCATGTCTGGTATTTGAATTTTTATTTTCTCCTTTTTATTGACCCAATTAAGTAGGCCATTTTAGTGATCTTCAACTATTTTAAATTTCATTGAATATGCTCTGTGAATATGGCTGATAAAACTTTGCTTTTTAAAACACATTGTAGTGTTCTTTGTTGCTCAGCCTAGGACGACATTCTGTTTAGAGTAGAATTTAACCCCTTACCTGTTTACTCTGAGTATCCCTTGAGCAGCACATGTAATTACACTGAGACTTTCCCGCACATCCTCTGAGGAGGTGTCACCCCAGCCAGCCAGTCCCTATACTGAATACATGGCTAAAATGCTTGTTTTTATATTTTCTGTTAATTATCTTTTAAAAATTAATGAAAAAGTACAATTTTTGGTCAATATGAGAAATGAAAACAACTCGTCTTGCCCTAATAAAGCTCTTTATTGTGCTTTATTCTGTGTGATGCACAAATCTCTTATTCATTTTTGTGTGTTTTGTAGAAAGAAGATACACAGTCTTGGGGTATTTTAAAAACTGGATTGCCAGTGTAAAGTCTCAAAAACTTGATTTTATTGTTCTTTGTGGATGGGAATGGGGATGAGGATGGAGCCCTGAGTCTCGTACATGCACAACACTTTCTCTCCCACGGCGTAGCATCCCCTGACTTTTCATTTCCATGTTAATTTTTGTTTACCACTGATTTTACCTTATGCTTTTTGTCTTCACTTATTTTAACTAATGGAATTACATTTATTCTCCCTTTACTCTTTGTTCACTTGGTTTTCTTCTTCTCCTTGATCGAATAATCTACTATTATTTGTCCACTGCTTGATGTAGGTAAACGTAATGATCAACTCCCCACCTGGGTGACTCTCCTACACCAGCTTCAGCAAAGGAGGAAAGGGGGTGTACTCCATTCCCTGCACCTTTAGGGTGAGATCGACACATCCTCCGCAGAGTTCCCAAATTTTATCATTCCACCTTTTCTGTTGCCCCACTTGAATCCAACACACCATTTCAATAAAAAGGAAGCCTTTCCAGGGTTTTATTTGAAAATGCCAAGTAAGAAGTCCTGCAAAGGGCAGGTGAGCTCACTTTGCCCACTTCCTGTAACAGTTCTCTTGGAGAAACACTACTTCCTGAGTGAGAATGGAGAGCGAGGGAGGGTGGCCCGGCCCCACTCACCTGTGTGCAGGGAGAGGTGTCGGGACAAGGTCTGCTGCCGGCCAAACACTTTCCCACACACATCGCAGGGGAAGAGCTGGTCGTTGAATTTCCAGGTGGGCAATCCATTTCCTGCCTCTAGGACTATCTTTTCCGTTTCTGGGGCAACAGAACAAAGCATCATGAAAAACTAACAAGGCAACATGAACAATTTCATTTTAATCAAAACTGATGACTTTCTCCTAAAGATGGTTAGCAACTATGAAAACACAGGTCCCAGGAGCTGGACTTCAGGCTCACTTTCTGACTCTAAGAATCTGACTCTGTGACAGCTGCGGTGACAGGTGAGTTCCAATGCCAGTCATATCTTCAGGGTTTTCTTTCATCCCTCAAGGGCTTGCTAGCACTGTGCTCAGCACACAGAAGGTATTCAATTAGTACTTGCTGAATGAATGAGTAGCTGCGTTCCAGGGATGCAGGCTCTTGCCAACAAACAGTGAATAAAACACCTAAATCTTAGATTCCAATGTGAAAAGATATGGCCAAGTCCTTTGAAAGGAAATACTCTTGCTCGGTCTTCGATGACGCTTTGCACTATGTTCTACGCCGTGTGAAATTCTTAACAAGGAATTTATACTACACATACTGAGCAATGGCTACAGTCTGCTGCTCCACAGGATGTGGAGGGATGTGTAAGAGTCTGCAAGGATGTGTAAGAGTGCAGAAAGATGTAACCAGAATTTCCCCAAAAGTCTCATCACATTTGAGGAAATGGTGACTTCCATGAATTACGTGCACACAATTCACAACCACGAGTGAAACAAGTGGACGTTAACACATTGTCGTGTAATCTTTAAAAATGTATTTTCTCATTATCATCCAAGGCTTAACTTTAATTTTCATACTGATATTTCTTTTCTATGAACTGTCATGGATTATACTGTATAAACATTCCTTCTATGGACAGGTAAAGAGAGAGGTGACAGCAAAAAAGAAGTGGACATTTCACAGGGGAACATTAATCTGAGTCTCACTTTGAAGAACAAGACAAGTAATCCATGGAGTGAATGTCTCATGTTTCACCTCATTAAATTATAGTAATCTCCCTACAGCACGGGCCTGCACACCTGTAGGGATAACAAAATGGTAGCAAGAACTTTTCATAAGATCCAAGCAGATAAAAATTCTTGGATGACTGGTTAGAGACAACGCCAAAAAAAAAAAAAAAAAAAAAAAAAAATCATGCAATTTAGTTAGAATTGTCTCCCAAATACAGTCATCCACCTGCATTTGGATGAGTCAACTGGATCAATTTTTATTGGAATGAAGATCTGCCAGATAGTGTTATCTTAAAAAAGAAGAAACAATATGATCAGACATTTGGAACGAGGGGAAGGATGGTGAAATTGCAATAATGTTTGCTGTGAGGTGCTTGCTAGCAGTCCCAGCACTGATAAAACACACTTATTGATTTATCTATGTTTGTTAAAACTTAGCTCTTTGGGCCTTGGGGAGAAGAGCAACTGGTCTTCAAGCACAATGTATAACAAAAAACTTCTGAAAAGCAAGGGGCACAGCAGTAGGGAGATGGTGAAAAAGGAGGGGACAAGCCTATTGAACTTCTAAAGACCAGAACCACTCTCCGAAGACTGTCCTTGAGTTCAGGCCCTGGGCATTTCAGTCTGGCAGACAGGAGAGGGTATTTTAAGTAGTTCCTTTTAAGTGTGTAATCAAAACAGTGCTTCAAAGGAGGACGACGGCAATAATTAGAAGGAAAGGTCAAGAGGGTACAGGGTCTTCTAAGACATTTCCAACAAGAATGAATTAATTGGGTCACAGACCCAACAAGTAGATGCAATTAAAAATAAAGACATCTCTTAATAATTTTTTCAAGTATTAGCCATGTACTTGAGAAGCTCAAGCACCATAAAAAGTCCATTTCCCTCCATGGCCTTACAAAATGATGACAACTATGAAATGTGGTAGAAAGGACATCATGCAGTTATAGTGAGGCTGGGAGAGTTATGACGAGGACACCCAGGACAAGACCCCAGCCACGTGCCCAGGCCTCCAAGCCTGTCCAGGGCTCGCTGCTCTTCCTCCAGACATCTGCATTGGCCCCAGAGATCCTTTCTCCTTTCCCACGTAAGAATGCCTTTCAGTACATCTAAGCTGCTGCCAAATGCTGCCCCTCTTACCTCATGGATCTTTCTGGACCCCATCCCATGCCTTAATTGATCTGCCATTTCTCATCAAGCTGTTGCAAATTCAGATGAACATGCCTTTCTCCCTTCCGGGAGTTCCTCCTCACTTTGCAGTTTGCAGACAGACATTTCCAAGATGCAAACATATCTTGTCCTGTATTTCAAGGCTCTCAGAGGCCAAACTTCTTTCCAGGGCCACAAAGACCCTTCGTGGGCTCTGGCCACCTCCTACCTTTAGTTCTCTGCTTTCCCTCTCACCACCCCAGTGCCAGTCAGATAATCTACTGGGCCATTCAAGGGCAAACTATTCTCTTATAAGCGATCATGGCTTTTAAAAGTTATTTCCCCATCAAAACTACTCTCTGCACTTCATTTGTACAATAAACCTGAGAACTCTCCAGCAAATCTCAAATTTGTGAACTTCATTTTCTTGGAAAAACCTTCTCCAGTTCTCCAGGCAGATATAGTTGTATCCATTTTCATCTCCCAGAGGACTTCTACAATATGAATACTAGCACTGCATTACTTTACAGATGATATCACTTGCTTATACATTGCTATAGTTGTGATCTGGGATGGCCACACAGTTCCAGTAAGTTGGAGGCTTGTGGCTCTATGAGGAGATTGTAGAACATTTAGGGAAGAGGTCTAGCGGAAGTTAGGTCACTGAGGATCCTCTAAAGGGATCCTGGGATCCTGCCCACCCCCCTGGCTCTCTGCTTCTTCGCTGCCATGACTTGAGCAGGCTACTCCCACCATACTCCTTGTCGTGGTGTGCTGCCTCAGCATAGAGCCAAGGCAAGAGAGTCAAGGTACCATGGACTGCAATCTCTCAAACTGTGAGCCAAAATAAACTTTTCTTATGTAGAAGATGATTATATCAGGTGTTTGGCTACCACAACATGAAGCTAACACCTTATCTTCTGTATTATATATCTCCTACATCTATGTTTCTAAGTACCTTTTTAAAATAAACTACATAGCACAGCTCAACACACACTGGTGATAATTGTACATGTCCCTTAGCCTCTACTCCCAGGTAGACAGGGAAATACTTACTATTCTTATTTATAGTAAGAATGACTAGGAATTTAGTACCATTAAGGTTTATCATCCATTCAGCATGAAAACTTAGGTTACCTGCCTTCTGAATGGATATCTGAATTCAACCCCCAAAATGTGCATTTATGATTCCTAGTGAAAATTTTGGAGTTATACCCCCAGTGACTTTACGTACTTACTTCTCAAAAGTGCCAAGCTACAAGTTTTTCTCTTTAGAAAATCTTCCTGGAAAACATTGATTACTGCTTAGCCTGCTGGCCATATCAAATATTCCTTCTCCCCTCCTGTCTCCCACTGTGAGGGCAGCTGGGCATACATTCCTATTAGCTGGCCACTGAACAGGCTTTTGCTTTCATGATCAGATCAAAGATACAACTGGGTGTTGGTCTTCTTTTCTTTGTTTCTTCCCTGGATCACAGAGGAAATGTCTGGGATTATGGCAGCCACTCTTAGGTATGAAGATGACAGCCTAATGCCCACGATAGCAGAAAGGAAGGATGCAAAAGAACCAGGGACCTTGATGATAGATCACCTAAATGAATGCCAACAATTATCCATCCTAGATTTTTTCTTATTGTGAGGAAAGTTTCTGTTTGTTTCAGTCACTTTTAGGTGGGTTTTCTGTTGCTTATGGCATTTATTTATTTATTTATTTATTTATTTATTTATTTATTTATGGCATTCTTAACTGAAACTCCCTACCATTGGTCTTAGGACATTGAGGTGAAGTTCTGGTCTTTGCCAACCTTTATTTCCAAATGCTAGCATTCTTTGAGGGACTCTCTATAAGCACAAGCAACAGTAATAAGTCCATAGAACATATTTCCATCTTAGATATCTTCTGTTCTACTTTAAAAAGCTTTATAAGCTTACTTCAGATTCTTAGGGAAGTTGCTTTTCAAAATGTTATACGAAAACATAATGTATGATAGAAAAATATACTTAGCAGTAATTGCTTTTGAATCAGTTCTGAAATCTCCAAACAGCTTAGACTATAGCTATCATTTTAGCCAGTTTGCTTTTTTTGTCTTTATTCTCACATTCCTTAGTGTTTGTTTCACTATCTTAAGCAGCTGTGAATAGATAAGATCATCATTCCTATTAGCAAACTACTTGTTTAATCTTTTTTTATATGGAGTCTTTTAGGACTATTACTTCCTACAAAATATTGATTTCTTGTCATACACTTATATCTGATTCACAGAAAACTCATAAACACCTTACCTTTTGGTAGTACACACCCAGTTAATCTTAAATTTCTTCTCTACTTTTCTACTTATAGTCTTTATTTTGAAAGTCATTTGGGCTTTCTTAAGTAAGGCTCTTTTTGCTGTTTTACAAAAATTTTTATCATGGGATCTGAGCACGTCACACATACTGAATCCGTGCTTCACCACTGAGCTACACCCCAGCTAACTTTTTGTTTTAAATGAAACAAAAGGAGCAAACATTTTTATTCCCACAGGAGAGCTGGAAAAGCGGAATAAGGTGGTAGAGGAGTCACCCTGTCTTCAGGCTCAACACAAATTTCTCAACTCTTCCTGTCTATAGCAGGCTCTTCTTACTCATGAGGCTGAGGCTTAAGTGGCCAGCATACAATTCAATAAGGAGTGTTTACGACATAGTGATCCAAGGGCCCATGTCTCATCTCATCTCTAAGTCCTAGGAAGATGAAACCCATCCAGAATTCTTCCCATGAAATAAACCCACCTGGAAGAATGTGGGCTGGGGCTTTATCAAACTCTGCTGGGCTGCCTATCAGATTGAAAAGAGGACTTAGATATCTTCAAACCCAAGCCCTTCCTTTTCATGAGATGAAACATTAATTCCAAAACTTCTCTCTTCCCAGGTCACCTCATGATGTACAGAGTGGAATGTAACCAAGTCATAATCCTGATCCAAACCTTAGTTCAAGGTGGAATCTTAATGATCATCTTTTCAAAGTTCTCTTCTTACATGCAAGGAAACTGAGACTGAGAGAGCTTAAGTAACTACTCTGCTAACCTGGCCTGTGACTAGGAGAGCAGAACCTGACCCACATCTCATTCAAGCTCCTCCAGCTTGTAAGAAATCAATGCCGAAGTCTACAATGAGCGAAAAAGGGATTTTTCTTCTCCTGCTCTTTGGCTCTGAGTTTAACAGTCTTGGTTACAATGGGCATGCACAGATTTGGCAAAGATTCTCAGATGCTAGGATTTCTTTCCATCTCCCTTTCCTGTAAGGGTCAGCCTAGGATATTTCCAGACATAGAGAAGACAGAGATGGTAATATGCTAAAAACTAGAATAAAGAAAGGTTAAGAGGAGAATTAAACTGGAATATCCTACAAGTTAAATTATCTGCTGAAGCAAACTAGTTATTACTGAAGAGAGTTCCTGTGGATCTCTCACTGTCATTGGGGAATATTTTTTGTAAGAAATAAAAACAAATAGAAATTAAAAACACACACATACACACACACCTTAGAATCAAAGCAGAGAAAGAAAAGGACTTTTGCCTGCTGCCTTTCCATCTTGGAAGGCAGCTATGCTCACCACTATACCACAATGCAGACGCTTTGCCTTTCCATCTCGACAGCCTTGTGCACAGCAGGGCTCTGCGGGGAGATTGTCCTGTGTGGGATCCCACATTCCCTGACAGAATCACCTTCTCTAAGAGCCCTCTCTTGGAGCACAGAAATCTCAAAAGAGGAAGCTGTATTTGGTTAAAGCTGCGAACACAAAATTGGCCCCAAACATCACCTCAATGCATAAATAACTATCCCAGATCACTAAAGCCACATCGCTGGTCACTGGAAAGAGGCACTGGGCTTTGGCTCATTCCACTGTGGTCTATGGAATTGTGATCAATTCTTTTATCATCAAGGTTGGGGAGTTTGGAGCAATTAACTCAAACTGAAACCCTTTGAGTAGACTGAAAACTACCAGGTCACTTTCCGGGCAGACCATGTACCCTTTCTGATTTGACCCTCCCACTCTGGCACTATCCTTCAGTCTCCTGTGCTCCACCCTGCCTCTGATCAAAATGAGTGCCCACCTGCCAAAGGCCAGCTTCTGAAGCTGAGTTAGTTGTAATTTCTCTTTATTCCTGTGCTTACAGGTTGTCCTATGTCTTTTTAAAAAAGTTTCTTAAAGGGTTAATTTCATTGTAGGGTAACTTGTTAACATCCACTTTTTTGTCTTGGAGAATATTTTCTTTTTCTGTATGAGACATTGAACTCATAACCTTAAGCTTGCCAGGCAGATTCCGTGCCACTTAGCTAAATCCCTGGCCCTCTGAGGATCTATCTTGAAGCATCAGGACTACACTAAGAGTGTTCATAATGCAGATGACTGGATGATGACTCATACCATTATTTCTTCTACCCCTCCTGTCCCTGTACAAGGTATCAGTGGTGTTACCCATGGCAGTGCTGAAAACCTCATTAGGTTCCCATGACCACCTCTTTGCAGCTTTTGCTGTGACCAATTTCACCTTTAAATACCACTGCAAACATTCCACAAAGTATGTGATTTTATGCTGGTCAATATGTCAGCTCAACGAATTCCGAGAACAGCAGTTTAGCAATGGATTTTTGTTAACCCATGGCCAATTAAATACACTGGGTGAAGAGTCTTAGGCATAGGAAAGTTCACAGCCTTGATGTTCTTTGCACTCATTTCAAATTTTAATAGTTAACAAACTGAGCAAAGTGTACTTTTGCATTATACTTTTGGAAGATATAATGATAGGTCATGGGAAGACAAATGCATTTCTCTGAAAATTCCCATAAAATACATCTACTTAGTAGAATTTGGGTAGAAGGCCTATCAACTCCATTTCACAGAATATAAGTCAAGCAGAGGATCTGGATATCTTCAAATCAACCCTTCATTGTCATGAGATCAAAATTAAATATTAATTCTAGAATGTTTTCCACCTCATAGCATTCCACCATCTGTAGAATGGAGAATAGTTTCCATTTTCACAGGAATTAAGTCTCCATCCTGCCCCAAACCTTGGTGTAGGATGATTCCTACCATTATCATGTTCAATGTTTTCACAAATAAAGTCACTGAGACTGGAAGAACTCAAGCGACTTCCCAGGTAACCTTGCCAGGAAGTAGGAGAACAGAGGCCAATCCACATCTCATTCATGTTCCTCTGAGATCCAATAAGTCATGGCCCAACCCTCCTACAAACAAGGGCTTGCCCAATGGCTACCTCTAGAGTAACATGCCAGGAAGGCTGGGTACCATTTTTTTGCTCAGTGCAAGGCAACTATTAGCCTCAATAAGTAATTGATAATTGACCTACAATCTTTTTAGCTGGTAAAGAACCATGTGTTATCTGCATCTGATTCTTTACACAAGTCATTTTCAATTGAGAGAAGAAAACTTGATCTTGATTCCTCTGGTAATAGAAAATGGTTAGAACCAAGGACCCCTGATTCCAGTGAGACTGACCATGTAGAACTTGTAATCACAGAACATCTGGAAGCAGACAGTCATGGCCAGAATCTAGACCAACTAATGTCTGTCATCTCTGTTTAACTTAATGTTAAAACAAATCTAAAAAAAAAAAAAAATCAAGACCAGTGATTCCTCAACAACGCATGCTGAATAAGTGGGACAGTCATATTATCATGATCATGTTCATAGTAATGAGTAGCAGCCTAATTTTACATTGTAACATGAAAGCAAACCTGATGTCATATCTGAAGGACCTGCTTACCATCTTGCTAGTTACATAGACCAGAGACCACCTTTTTACTTAATGTTGATGGTAGTTTTAAGAGATATCCTCAGCTTGTCCTGGTGTTGAGGACATTTATAGATTTTGGGCAGAAAATCATTAGGCTTGGGAGTTGCATCATTTCTTTTGTGGATTTCTGACACGGATGACTACCTTAATATTTAGCAGGACTACATCTGTTTTTAGTGTAGCAATTGTCTAGTTATGAACATGTAGGTCTTCTCAATTTTCAGAGTTTAGAGGTTGGCCATGAAACACAGCTCTGGACAATGAGATATAGGCAGAAATTTCTGCAGAGAGATTTGCAGGATCTCTAAATAACTCATCTCTTAGTCAGCTCCTCTTAAAAAATGGCTTTTTCTTTTGACTCTGGGATCTTTCCCCTACAGGTGTGGAGGTGGTGAAGCTATCTTCAGTTACAAAGATAAAAGCCGCTGATAAGGGTGGAAGCAGAAAATTAGAAGCTTGGATCCTTTTTCAAATATATTCACCAGCCTATGAGGCTACTTCTGGGTTACATCTAGCCTCAGTATACTAGGCTACAGAAGTACACTGTCTATTTCTGAATTCCCTAGTACAAAAGCAGAGAACCTCATTTGACTAGGTCTTCTGTGGTTAGGCTGAACATAACATAATTCTAAGAAAGAATCCATTTTTGGCTGTTTATTTCCATTATGGAAATAAGATCAGGATTTCTTTTTTTTAATTTCAGAGTGTTTATTCTTTGTTATGAACAATCACAAAAATTATGCAATGTAATTTTCACCTTAATGTTTGACATCTTGTAATATCATAAGAGCTATCTTAGAAACAAGAGTTAATTGATCATATTTAGAATTTCTTAAAAGTACATTAAGGAAGCCAAGTCTGGTGGCACTTGCCTAGAAACCTAGCACTTGGAAGGTGGAGGCAAGAGGATCCTTGTGAGTTTAAGAGCGGCCTAGACTACCAAGTGAGCTCAAGGCCAGCCTAAACTGCATAGCGAGACCCTGTCTCAGAAAAAAAAAAAAGGCGTTTAAGGAGATAGTGTATAATTAAAACAACATCTTACATTTATGGAGAATTTACCATTTGTGCTAGACACTATTCTACTATTTTTCACTTATGCCTTAGATATTATTCTTAGTATTCCCATTTGAGAGAGGGAGAGAGACAGAGACAGAGACAGAGAGAGGATAGGCTCAAGATGGTTGAATTATTCAAGGTCATCTACCTATGTAACAGCCTATCTCAAACTCAATTCCAGTTCAAAAGCCCAGATGTTATGCATTTATTACATTATACCGCTGAAGAGGAATATCTAACAGTTCTAATTTATTTCTTCAGAGGAATGTATTATAATCTGAGTTTGTTCCACTTTAAGTTTTCTTTTACACCAACTATAAAGAAGTAGAAGTGGTCCAGCCAGATGGCCTAGCTAACTAAAGTGCCTGCTTAGGCAAAGTGCAGTGGCCAGGGTTCAACCCCCTGCTTGCAGTGCCAGACCAACTCCCAGGGGTAGCAATTGAGATTAGGCATGGTGGTGTGTGCCTGTAATCCCAGTGCTTGGGAGACTGAACACAGGAGAATCACTACAAGTCCAATCTATGTAGTGAGACCCTGTAGACCCTGTACTAAATATATACATATATATATATATATATATATATATACATATACATATACATACATACATATATATATATATATATATATATATATATATATATATATATAAATATATAAAGAAGTAATAGCGTCTATGGTCAACCTTCCCACACCACAATGAACCCAGTATCTTTGCACCCAGGATCTTTACTCTGGGCTACATATCCATCCATCCATCCACCCACCCACCCATCCATCCAACCATCCATCCATTCATCCATCCAACCATCCAATTTTATATTTGAAAATAGGGTCTTATTAAGTCACTAAGTGCCCAATTATAGCTCAAACTTGAACTCTTTCTGCCTCAGCTTCTCAGAGTGCTACAATTGAAAGCATGAACCATGAAAGCTGGCAGTTCACATAAATTTTAAAACAGGCTCTACTGGAATCATACAGCTCAGAGTCTCTACCTCTTTTCTGTTACACCTCTCCTCTGTCTCCTTGCTGGGTCTTCATGCCAGGCGGACTGCTGCTGCATGCTATGGTTTGGCCCTGGAAGGCCCCCCAAAGGCCCATGTGTTCAGATTCTAGTCCTCAGGTCTTCCATATAGTCCTACTGGGAGGCAATGGAATGTCCATGGCCATGAGGCAAGGAGTTCTGTTTGCCACTTGTTTCTGCCATGATATGCTTCTCCCAAAAAGCAACAAGTCTGTCTGATCACAGATAAGGAGCTCTGAAACTGTGAGCCAAAATCTTTTGTCTTCATAAGTCCATTATTTTATGTATTGATTATAGTAACAGAAAGCTAACACAATGCATAGAAAAAAATCTGCATACCAAATACAAGACCCTGTATTGAGTGATTTCTTCAATTTTTCCCAGTACAGTAGGCTCCTGAACTTCATGGGAGTTATGTTCCTAGAGCACCTGTGAATTGTGAAAACCTGCAAATTATGGTCAGAAAAATGCCAATACATGCTGATTTTTATAGTTTACACCCTAAGTATGCTATGTTTGCCACAGTTATGCAATTTAATGCAACAAAATACTGTATCAATTAAGCCTTAGAAGGTGCAGGGCATTTTGGCAGCATCTTAGGGATCTTAGGTCTTTAAGAACAAAACTGTGAAATAGCTACAGGAGGCACAGCAATCTGTTATGATGCAGGAATGCCGCTGCATCTTCAGAAGATGGGTTACAGCAGCCAATCAGCACCAAGGGGAACTGAATAACACTCTCAGATTGGCTACCTGCAAATCTCCCACGGGGCGGGGGACGAAAAAAACCCCAAACACTGTGGAGCATATCTGCTGTATCCTCCAAAGATTGAGGCTTTGAACTCTACACCAAGACTTCACAGTGTACACTGTAAAGAAAAAAAAAAAAAACACTCAAGCACAGAGTTCCTTCAAAACCCTGTTAGGTGACAGTGAATCTTTAAAAGTTTTGTGATTTCCTACAAGGTATGTGAACACAGGAGAACATCCTGAGGGAAAATATCATAGGACAAACAGGAGACTTGCTTTTTTCCTCTTTACTACTGAGCAAGGTACTCAATTTATATTTATTGACTAAATAAGGGAGTAGGCAAAGAGAAAAGGGTACAGCAACCGTGGCTAAATAATTCATTTTGGGGGTTGAAGAGAGTTCTGGCTGACTACTTCTCCAGCAGGATGAGCCCTTCGCTCCATCCTGAGCACTGAAACTAACACTTGCTGCCAAAGCAAAACCAACCAAAGAATAGCAACAACGAATACAACAACAAAAACAACAGAGTAGGGGCTTGGGAGGTGGCTCAATGGAATAAGCGCTTCCCAGGCAAGCACAAGGGCCTGAGTTCAATCCCCAGTTTCACCCCCCCAAAATAAAAGACTAAACGAACAACCACAGAAAACCTTTCTATCACACTGCAGTGAGCTAGGAATGTAGCTCAGGGGCACAGCGCTTGTCTATCACTCTAGAGGCCTGTGTTCACACCCAGCATTTCAATTAAATAGAGTAACAAAAAGCTCTAAAATCTGAAAATTCCGATTTGCTAAAATACCTTCTACAATACTGAAATTTTAACATTTTCTCCTGAAATTATATGATGCACTATAGGCCACACCTACAAAACAGTTACTGCTTCTTTTTAAAATTCACATCACAGTCATTTCCAAATATTATTCTAGTAAGCCTCCGGAGGTCCTGTAGTTCCCTTTAGTAAGACTGGAGTCCACTGGTATTCTCAATTCTCCTATTCTTCTTTTCTTATGGACAAGCTTTGATCATATCACCCATTCCTTTAAAGATTTCTGGCTTTCCTAAAAGCCCTTATCAGCTCCTACACACTGCAATATTCTTGCGTGATTACATCCAGTTTCAAATTTTCAGCACTACTCTGCTCTCTCTGCGCCTAAACCTCCAGGATTCCACATTAACACAAAACACACCTGTTCTGCTCTGCCTTTCTTCTGACCTTGGGCTTTAGCACATTATACAACACCCGTGAGCTGATGAGCTGATTTAACGTTTTCAGGCAACACTGATCAGAAATATTTTCTGTCTAGATGCAGACATACTATTTATTTGATCAAGCAGGATTAATGTTTTCATATGGTGGGGATTTAGTTTATTTATTTTTCCCCAGGTGGGGAATCAGATGGGAAGACCTTGCATCTTTGTCCCTTTGGCTCATAAGCAGACATTTGCTTTTCACGGCTCTGGAGGCCCAAGGTCCATCTGCTTATTTTGCCCTTGTAGTGCAGATCTCTTTGCCGGGCTTCTTTAAAATAAGGGAACCAGTGCTACAGATGAGGACACTGTGCCCAGCCTAACCAGCTGGTGGAGGCCCCGCCTTTTCATTCCATCACGTGGGCAGTGAGGATTTCAATAGGTGAGTTGCGGGAGGGCACTTAGTGGCCTGTAGCTATGGGAGGCAGGAAGACGTTATCAGCATTTTCCTATAAAAGTACGTCACCATGACGGGCAGCTGGTACCGTGCTACCAATAATAACACTAATTAACACAGTTGGCAAACATTTTATTTTTACATAAATAAAACAAAGTAGGCCATCTGGAAAATCTAATTCTCAGTAATTTTAAAGCTGTGAATGTAAATGTAGGTAAAGCAGCAACTGTATGAACAGCTAAATGCACTTAGTACTTAATTGTTCTGGGTACCAGTTAAGGCTGAAGGTTGTACCTATATAGTTTAACTTAATTTTTGTAGCACATTAAAGTCTGTCTCATTATTATCCTCATCTTAAGGAAGAGAAGAATCAAAGGTTGGAATGGTTAGGGAATTAGCCTGTTCTCACATAGCTGGAAGGAGGTACAGCCAGGACGTGAATGCAGGCATTGCAGTTTACATCTAGATGCATCCCCCAAGGTAGGGCTTTTGGTGACTGGCTCACATGGGCATGACCCACTAGGTGTGTACCTGGGGTGTGTCGCCCTCTTGGGATGACCCTTTAATCTCTGCCTCACAGCAGAGAGATTGATAGCTGCTGGTCTCAAGCTTCTTCTTCTGAGCTGGTGACCTTATTTGAGTCTAGTGCTAAAAAGGTTAGTGTCCTATGTTCATTTCTTCTCTTTCGTAAGCGGCAAGTGTCAGTGCATTTTTTTCCTGGTCTCAGATCAAAATCAAACCCTGTCAGATGCTGTGAACATAAATGTTCTTATTGAAGAACAGAATGGAATTAAAACATATAAGATTTGATATAAATTTCATCTTACTCTAGACACAAGTCCTACTAACAAGGACTCTGAAGAACTGAGCTTATGTGGGAAAGTTAGTGCTTTACAGTTATCAACACAAGTAGAAAAAAAAATTAAGCTGGTTTATTTAATCACTTCAGAACTCAGGTTGGGAAAGAGAAAAAAATGAATTTTTGGCTCACGCAGCAGACATGTAAATATCCAAAAGCCCAGGGATATTTTTAAGTAACAGATAATAATCTATGGTATAACTTCAAAGAAGCTGAGCAAAAGGAGGCAAAGAAATACATATTTTTTAGACTGGAATTTCCTTTTCATTTTAATTTTCAAATGGAAATGGAAATCAGATAGATTAGCTATAGAAATATCCATGTAATAGTTTGGTTACAGATCAAATTATTAAAAGATCAAATAAATTTAGAAACATGGAGGGACTACGATTTTCCAAAATGGAAATACAGTGTTTTCTAGTTATTTACTTGCTACTACAGATTGTGGGTATTTTTTTCTTATGTATTGTAACTAGGTTATCACTGAAAGCATTCTCTCTTGTCCTAACTCACTATGTAGATCTTAAATGCAGTAGACAAATCTAACACACATTAAATACTTTAATGGCTGACAATAAATTTTCCATAATTATAAGCCAAAAAGAGAAAATAGATTGATGCATGATCTGTACACAACAAAACAAGTGACTTTAGCCCAGGGAGGGCCGAGAAGCCCCAGCCTGCGTGAGCTGCACCATTTCCCCATAATAGAAGGTCACCTTTTCTAATGTCAGCAGAGAGCATTCCTTGGAAATTTCCTATCAGTAGAGTCTTTGCCTCCTCTTTTGTGAACTGGGAAGGACTAGGAGGCATGGTACACTGTTGTGCAGGTGCGCTGAGACTGAAGGTGTGGACAGGGTAATCGTGTGGCGGAGGTCATGCAGGGAACTCCGGGCTGAGAGTGAATCAGCCCCCTCTCCCAGGTTCCCCACATACTGAAGGCGCAGGTCTTTAATCACACCAAAAGCTCTGCAAAACTAATCAGTCTTCAGGGTGTACTTTGTATTATGGAACACATACTCAAGTGGAGAACAGATGTCACCATGAGACATTTTCTGTTATTTTCTAGTGTTGGCACGTGCGCATTTGTAACCTTAACACCGCAAGAACAAAGACTTTTGCATTTAGTATTAATACGGGCATTCGCAGATCCTCCTCCGCACATTGGAACACTGCCACACTGTCTCTCATAGGCATATGGCTGCTTCTTCAGAACATAAATTTGTCTCAAGGTCCTGTTGGTGTCTTCTGAGCTGAAAATGTGGTCACACTCCAATCTTATTGCAGATAATGTCAGGTAAAACTCCTAGAGATACCACTGCCCATTGTAGAAAGCACACACACACACACACACACCTTTTTATAAAGGCTGACAAAAAAGCTTTTTACCTGTCAAGATTCAATTTGTGGAGCTATTTCAAGTGGAAACCAGTAACATCCACAGCATGACAGAGCACCGAGTAACACCAGATCACAGACGAATACACCTGTTTCTTTTTTCAAATGAAGGTTTAAACAAAATGGGGGAGGTTCATACCTAGAATAAGTCTATTAACCATGTGTACTGTCAAACAATGAAACCATAATCAGCCACTCATGGAGATTAAAGGAGGCTGCTTCTTCTCTCACTGCATTGACTTATAAAGATGTCACATTATTTAAGTGCCAGGATAATAATAGATAGGGTCCTTTAAGTGACAAAGTAACAGAATATGGATGAGCTAAATCATGGAGAGATGAGCTCTGTGTGCGTGATGGCTTTTAAAATTTTAAAGCAAGTAGGTAAGTGGAAGCCTCTACAATTTTTCAGAAATTCTTTGCTGAATCTACTGAACTAGAGTAAATTCCTTAACAGTAGAGCTCTTCAACTAAGGCTTCAAATTCTCTTTGAAAACAACTTGGAACCATCGTTGGCTAATGAATAATATACAAATATGTTAAAAAAAAAAAAAAAAAAGTAGCCGGGCATGGTGGCGCATGCCTGTAATCCCAGCACTCGGGAGGCTGAGTCAGGAGGATTGTTGTGAGTTTGAGACCAGCCTAAGCTACAAAGTAAGCTTAAGGCCAGCCTGAAATGCATAGTGAGACCCTGTCTCAAAAAGACAAAAAAAAAAAAAAAAAAGTGATGGTTGATTCTGGACGGTGACATATTTGGCCAAAGTGATCATGTCTCTCTGTTAAGATAAAATGCCCCACTGGATGCAGTAATCACTGCAGTGTCACTCCATCAGGCCACTCCTTTGGTCTTCAGTCTGCCCTACTAAAGGGATGTGCTTGTCCTTGGTATTCTGTAGACCTGCAAGGACATAATCATTTGATTCCAGAGGTGAGAAACTTGCCATTTGTAACCACAGAGGGAAAAGACTCTTCACTATCAAGGTGATAACTGAGAGACAACTTTTTAAGAATAAATTTCTCTAAAACATATAGTGACATACAGGAATGTCTTTTCATGTCTGTGCATAAAATATCTCTTGAAGGATGAACTGGAAGTTGGGGTGAGGTGGGAGAGTGAAAAGGGTCACCCAAGGAGGGGTGAACTTGTGGGTGGCGGTGGGAGGGAGACCTTATAGGTCATCAGGAAGCTGAGTCTCTGACTCTGAAAGTTGGGTGTCCCTACCTTCTCTCTTAATATCTATGCAGAAAACATAGCAACAGCAACAACAAAACTTATAGGAAGCTAATGATGAAACAAGAATTTTGTAAACACCTGGCATAGTTACACCACTTGCTTCTCCAGCAGCCTACATGGTAAGCCACACACACTAGCCAGAGCTGCCTCTACTGGGAGTGCCCTCCCTAGGATGGCGCCACATTCAAGACAAAGTCAATGACAATGTGCCATTCTGTAAGAAATACTGATCTCTGTGGGCCACCTGCTAAGAATTCTGATTTGTATAATTCTCAGGCTTTACTTGCAATAATTATTCATCAGTGGCGTTCTAGTATAAACTAACACCCCAGAGCAAAAATTAGAAGTGTCAAAGAGTTTCTCACAAACAAATCATTTTGGGTTCAGCATAGAAAACAATTTCTCTGTGATGGATCAAAGAGACTCTATGGTATAAAATGGAAGTGTAGCTCTTGCTCTCCCAGGCTACCTCTTGCCTTTAGGTAAGATTAGCAAGACACAGAGGGCACTATGCTAGAGCACTTGCCCACCACGCAAGAGACCCTGAGTCCCATCCCAGCACTGCCCCTCACCAAAACAAAAAAGTTGTCTTCGAAAGCTTCACACTGACCTTCAAAGATGCTCTGTCTACTGCTCTCACACAATACCAGCTGGGGGCTGAGACTCCCATCACTGGATGGCTCCTCTCTGGCCCACTCACAGGAGTCCCAAGCCAGGTGAGCTCTGTGAGAGGCTGCACTTTCAGAGGTCACCCAGCCTTCTCTGACCAATGCTGGCTCACTGGAAAAGGGCTTCCTTGGCTTTTCTTTTCCTCTGGAGTTCATTCACCAGATATCACACCGTTGGCTCTCGTCCCTACTTGCTCCTTCTACACCTATTACGTATATGCATTACTCTAAAAAAGAAAGATGGGTAAGGATGGGATCCTCCTTTTTATTTATTCCTTGGAGGAAGTAAAATTCTAAACCTAATTTCTTCAACTCTGTGAATAACTGCAAGGATCCCAAGGCCTGTGAGGAACCAGGTGTGCAGCAGGAGGTAAGTAGAGCTCAAGTGGGCGAAGCTGGCTCTGTATTACAGCTCGTCTCTGCCAATCGCAGCACCACTGGACATCACCACCGGGCTCTGTCTGCAGCAGCAGTGGCTTCTGCAGAGCTAGAACCCTACTGTGAACAGTGTATGAGAGGGATGGGCAGTAAGTGATCCTTTAATTATCTTAAAACTATTCCCAGCCCCTCATCCCTGAAAACACTGTCTTCAGTAAAACCCATCCCTGGTGCCAAAAGGTTCAGAAATTTCTGTAAAAGATGGAAGGCTGTATGATATGCAAGGAAAGGATTTGATCTTGAGATTCACACTGTCTTGTTGCTAAACCCAGGCTCTCTCTCTCCCTGCCCCTTTCTCCCCCCCACACCCACATTCAAATTACAGTTAGCCAGGTAAAGACTGTGACCTGAGTCAGTTTAAATAATCTTCACCTCCAAATGATTATATTAAATTGCTTTATTATGTTCTGTTGATAAAAATACTAGGAATTGTTGTAACAGGTCACTATTATTCTCCCACACTGAATTTAAGATTGAATTGACACAGGATCACACTACTAACTTCTACGTTGTGAGAAACAAAAGGATTTTGAGAAATTTTTAAAGGGAGTTTAAAAATTTTTTAATTCTACTTTTTAAATGAATTTTATTGGTATACTTTTGATATACATAATGACCACAGACATCCTAGGGAATCTGCAACAGTATATGATATAAATTGAATCTTTTTTTCTCACTCGCCTCCCCTCCCTTCATCCCTTCTTATTTATAAAAGCTTTGTTTCCATTTATTTCCTCCAATTCTCATTTTTTCCCCTTTCCTTTATGTTCCATTTTTCCTGCCCCTTTCCCCATTCCCCTTTCCATTTGAACATTTTCACCCCTACCTTTAGAGAGAGATTTATTTATTTATTTTATTTTATTTATTTTTTTGGTCGAACCAGGGATTGAGCTCAGGCCTTTGTGCTTGCCAGGCAAGCATTTATTCTACTGAGCTATCTCCCCCGCCCCTAGAGGGAGATTTAAATATCTCCATTATGGTTTTGTTGAAATCTCTGGCAGGTGCCCTGTCATAAGTGACAAAACACTTCCTATTAATTTTAACTTTGCCTTGAGAAGCTTTCTGAGAAGAAAATCAAGAAAAGACTTTCAGACCGGAGCACCAACTTCATAATCACAACAAAGGCTACAATCTATAGGACAGGCATCCTACAATACAAACCTTCATTCAAGCAATATACACTGTAATAGGTCACTGTTATTCTCTTTTACTGAATTTAAGATTAAATCAATTGAGGATCATACTACTAACTACTAAAAATGCTTTTTTACTACTTTCTATCTAGGTGTAGTGACATGCTTCCAAAATTTACATTAGGAAACAGTATGATACGATCTAGCAAGGCACAGGTGTGTTTTAGAGGCCAAATTTTCCTATCAACAATACAGGATCCTCTCTAAGTGTGTGTGCACTTGTAGCCTTCAAGACATTGCTTGCGTGCGTGCGTGCGTGTGTGTCTGTGTGTGTGTTTTAGGGAAGCGTCTACAGGGTGTTCAGGGTCTCACTATTCATGATTCTCCAGTTTACAGCCTCTGAAGAGCTGGGATTATAGGCACACACCACCACTCCCAGTCTCAATTGCCCTCTCGGCATGCCCTGGGGGCGGGGCGGCACGGCAGGCCTGGGAATTGAACTCCAGGCCCTTGCAGGATATTCTAACTTTATTTTTAATCATGTTGCTTTGTAGTGGCAGATGACGCAGAATTTTAGTGAAGGGTATTTGTTCTATGAGGCTAGAGTCTGAAATGCTCTAAACTGCTAAGTAGCTGCTGACATTTGTAGATCTTCTGAGGTGCAAGTTTTCCATTGTGTGTTTTCAAATGTCTTTACTGAGGGGTTAAGAAATAGTTCTCATGAGTTTAATGGACTTTGTTGCAACAAGTCAGAAATCCCTGACATCTATGAAGAAATGCAAGCGAGGCACTTGTTATGTGATGCTGATACAGAGCCGAGGTGCCTCTGTCTACACCAAGTTTCCAGCATGGCTGTGATGTAGCTCCAAGGAAAGCAGCTGGAAGCCATCGGCTTAGGGTGGCACGTGCCTTCACCTGTTGCAAGTGCCACCATCACTGTCATCTCCAACCAGTCTTACCTTCTGACACTTTATTAAGGAAGTGGGTGATGGTGAGTACAACACAACATTACTGCAATGTTAAACAATCTCTGAGATCTAGAAAGCAAATAAAATGAATAGACATCTACTTGTCTAATCAGGCAAGACTCAAATGAACTCAAATCAAAGGACAAGTCAGGGCCGGGCATTTGTGACAGCACCCAGCGGGCACTGAGCACTGTTCTGAGGGCCTTCTGCGCATTGTGCCATTAATCCTCTGGGTGACCCTGTGAACTAGGTGTTACTGTCACTGCAATTTCACACGCAGAGCATCACAAACAGTGAACTAACAGCCCACTGTAGACACCATCCTAGTGAGTGAACTCAGCCCTGATCAAAGACCGTGTGGAATTATTAGCCTTCTTGGCATCAAGAAGCGTGGGCTGTGGTCATGTAACCAAGGCACAGACAGCAGGATGACCAGAAGTGTGATGCACAACCTCTAGGTTATGTTCTTAAACAGTAGTCATGACACTGCTATTAACCCCTCCACTATACTGTGATACTCCCCTCCCTCCCTCCCTCCCACCCTCCCTTCAAACATACTTAGCCCATCATTCTTGCTAATGTGTCTTCTGCTGCAGCAAGTCAAAAATGAAATAGTCACCACTTTTTAAACCTCCGCCTGTATTTCCCAATTCTAGACTTGAAAATAAAACCAACTAAGATCTTATAAAACAAAGGAGTGTTCTGCCCTTGATTTCCTTCTTGCTTTCCTACTGTTAGGGATATGAATGTGGTGGCAGGAGCCCTAGGAGCCATGCTGGGTCAGGAAAAGGAAGCTGTATGGCTGAACAAGAAGACAGAAGGATCCTCAGCTCCACATCAGCTCTGGACTTTTTATACCCTGGCTACTAAATAAAAGAGAAGGGCAGGAGAGATAGGTCCAAGACGTAAGTGTCTGCATGGAAGGGCAAGGTCTTGAGTTTGATCCAACAAACAACCTAAATAAAAGAGAAACAAACTTGTACCTTCTGTAAGATAGTGCAATTTCTGCCTTAAAAAAAAAAAATGGCCATCAGATCTTCATCCTAATCCTACAATTTTGTCATGTAAAATGTTCTCAATTAGTTTACAGAGTGTAGGACTCCGGCCCTACAGTACGTATTCTCTGCTTCCTAAGATCTTCATAATTCATGAGCAAGGTGATGTCCTGCTTGATGTTTGTTTTTCAGGTCACTGTCAC
The DNA here is from genome assembly GCA_004027165.1 of Ctenomys sociabilis. Lineage (NCBI taxonomy): Eukaryota > Metazoa > Chordata > Mammalia > Rodentia > Ctenomyidae > Ctenomys > Ctenomys sociabilis. The sequence goes on from PVKA01002042.1 coordinate 77,115, forward strand.
AGTAAATAGTGCAGGTGGCCTTTTCACAAAACAAGTACAAGTGTGAGCAGTGAGATTAAGTAACCAAGCCACAGGCTAGGGACACAAGACATTCTTCCAGGAGTTCATGTTTATGCAGTTACAGCAACACCTTCTGGTTTGGGTGTCTGCTCACCCAGCTTGGGTTTTCCACAAGCCCTGTGTATACATCTGCCAACATGAGGCAGTGGCCCCCAATCTGGGCGCTATTCACAGCTTGGACCAGCTAAGATGAGGCCCTGAAGAACATTTAACCGTATTCTGGTTTCTAGGTAGAAGATGACAGCAATGCTCATTCCTTAGAGAAGAAAATTAAAAGTAACACCAGATACTGCCAAATGTTCCATAGGGACAAAATCATTTCCAGCTGGTAACCACCCTTTGGATGTAGCCTATGGAGACTGTGGTTCTTTAAACTGTAGCAGGCTTACTGACAGGTATATCCTTCATGTACTCTGAATGATAATGGTGCTCTGATGACCAGGGGCATGCACCATGAACTGATTCTTCGTTTTCTAAATTAAGAAGTTCACTGAGCTTTCAATAAGAAAATTCACAGGGTAGTAAAAAAGGTGCAGGCATCATTTAACTGTTAGCCCAACTTCCTCAACCCAAGGTTAAGATGGAAATAATTACCTATGTGAAGTTTAAAGCAATACACTATTTTAGTGCAGTAATAGAATTCTTTTCTAGAAATTCTAATGACAGTGGAGAATGGGACCCTTGTAGAACTGAGACCATTGCCCTAGTAAATGTCTTTTCATGTCTATATGTTGTTAGCATTCTATCTAGAGATGCTCAAATGTGATGTATAATAAGTGAGAATCATTTGAAGATACTTTTAAATATATCTTTTTAGTCGCCCCAGTCAAGTTCTTCTAACGAGATACTCTCTTGAGACTCAGCCTTTCTGTGTTCCATGGGATTGGCTAATTCATAACAAGTAAGATACTGAAAGCCTCTTTCTTGCTTGAGATTCTGGGAAGCAAGTGTACTGTAAAAAATTCCATCGGTCTGTCACCTGTCCTGAGACAGGACTCCAGAGAAAAAGGAAAACGCTGTCAACCTGTGTTTCCTTCAAATAGCTACCTGCACGCTGGCAGCTTTGGCATAATTCATGATTGGCAGGGCGTGGGAAGCCAATCAGTGTGATGCTCATTTTCATCAACACAGCAGAAGTAATGCCGAGGGTGGGATGCAAATCACATTATGTTTTAATTGAGAGAGTTCTCTTTTCGCTCATTTCTGGAGTGGGTGGAATCCAAGATATACTCTTTCCTTTCATACATATGCTCTTAAAAGCTTAGCTGATTGCTGTAATCCATCATTTCCAGTGACCAAAAACTCTATTATTTCTGATCATTCTAACCATTCACAGTGGGGGATGGCAGGCAGAGAAGGAAAGGGGATCTGCTATTCATAGGAAGAGGTCTTTTTAGAAAATGGAAATCAAAGGCAACATACGGGTCATCTGTCCCTTATCTAATGCACTGAGTAAGAATGTAAGCTGGGCATTGTCATAGTTACCTCTGAGCATAACCAAAAACCAGTTTCACATACTAAGCACTCTCTCAAAGTTCAATTAATGGCTAAAAGCAGAATTTGAAAAATGTCCTCTGTCTATTTCCTTCCACTGAAGTTCACTTCACTAGCACTTTACCAGTTTGGAAAGCAATTCAGAGGTGTTCTTCAGTGAGACTGACTCAAATGTAGAACACCATCACTTTCTCTTTCCTCTAAGACAGAAAGCAGGAAGACGATCTGACCACACAGGGGAAGGGCTATGTTTCTCCTGTTGTATTTGTGGTTAGTACAGTCACAGCTCGGAAGGTCTGGTTTAGGAGAATGCAGCCATCTCAATAAGACAGTGGGTGTTCGCTTCGAACCAGCTTGGTGGGAGTCAGGATAGAAGAGGTCCTCAGGTGGCCTGAGGGGGACTCCAGGGAGGGGCTCAAGTTTCCTCCTGGTCAGACCAGTGGTGCTCAAAATTGTGATCCTGAGAAGAAATTAGTGGGTCTCAGCCAATATTTTTTTTAAAAAATGTGAAATTAAATGGGAAAGATTAGAAAACACCAGATGTGGTTCAGGGGTGAAGACTGTTACAGTAACTGTATCTATGAATCTATATTCGTTTGCATTTCATCCTCACTTCCTCCTGTCTCTCTTCCCCCTTCTCTTCTTTTTTCTATCATTTATTTATCTATGCATTAAACAGGCCACCTCTATGTATTTTATACCACCTCCCCCCATGACATTTACCACATTTTTTTTAACAGTAAGTCAAGACAAGCCACGCCACCTAACACAGTGGTGCATGCCTGGGATCTAAGGTACTTGGGAAGCCAAAGCAGGAAGACTGAGAGTTCAAGGCTAGCTTGGGAAACAGTGCCAACTCTGTCTTCAAATTTTATTTAAAAGCGCTCAGCAGTAGACACCTCTAGGTTCAATTTCCAAAACTGCAAAAAAAGGGAGAAGAGAGTTTGAAAGCCACCAACTTGGATCATTGTTCTATGTACTTTGTTTTGACATGGTATCTTAAGAGCCCAAGTCTATTAAAAGTAAAATCTAAAAGCAAATTACTTTCCCTTGTGCAAATTCAAAATTTCTTCCTTTAGAGATCATTTCAATCCCATTAAGCTTAGCAATGTGAATAAAATGAGCCCAAACTGGCTACCACCAAGAGAGAAAGAAAATCACTTATTTGCCAGCCAGCAATGGATCAGAATCATGCCTCATTCTTCAACTGCACAAATAAAAGGCTGTCCTATTGGAAAGCAGCCGCTTGCAGAAGGGTTTGGAAGGTGTCGTGGAGACCGTCCCAGACGCCCAGCACAGGCACTACCAGCTTGAGACCATCAATCACATAGTCTGAAGCAGCAGATGCTTTCTTACCCTTCTTGAAAGCAGAGCAGAGTTTTTCCAATTGACCATAGGCCTCCTTCCGCGCAGGGGTGTGTCTGACTCCTCCCTGGGAAGAGCTTTGTGGAGTCAGCAACATCATTTAGCTCGAAGCCATAAAGCTTTCCCGAAGGCCTCGGGGCATGCTCATCCCAGTTCCCCAAAGGAATGAAAATAACTAAACAGGTTTCCACAGTGTGAACCACAGAGGAGCACCCTATCCGGTTATTTACGTACAGAAAATCTGAGTTTCTTGAAATGCATGCTGCTTTCCTTAATGTCATTACATTTTTGTTATAACTTGTAGTTTATGCTTTCGTGGCCCTGCAGCCCTCACTGTCATCATGCAAGAATTGCCTTCTTTAAAAACAAAACAAAACTCTAGTCTCGTTAGTAGAAATTTCCATTTAAAACAGAACACCCTTCTAGAGTTCTGTTACACACCAAAAGGAAATGAACACACACGTATACATCCATATGCACACACAGCAGGAAAGGGAGCGAAACACTTCCCTCTCCACCCTCTACTCCTCTGCTGACTACTTGGAATTTTAAGGCTTGCTCCCTGCTGGAGGAAGCTGTCATTCAGGCCCACTCCCTGGCACACTGTTGATTAGCCAACCTCACACAGCCTGCCAACAAGGATCAGAGCATCTATTTTATCTCGGAAACTTACTGTCTCACTCTCTATCTCAGTTAACTGCCTCTGGAAGACTTGTCTGAATAATGCAAACCAGACAGGTCTTGACTAGATTAACCACACACTCCTTTCTGCTGGTGGAAACACATTTATACAGTGAGCTAAACAATGGGTTTCTATAAGGCAAGTCTTAAAAGCCTATGAGGAATCTACATTCCTCAGATATTATGGATAACAAACAAAATACTTTTAAGGTGATTCCAATATCTGGAGATTATTGAAGGCAAGTGGAAAGGGGTATGTTCAGCTGAAAAGTCATATTTAAGCCTTTCAGTGCCTGTGGTAAACTTACTTTGTAACTGGTTTTTTAAATTCCTTATTAAGTACTACTTCCGTGAGTAAGGCAGAAGCAAATCCCCGAATCTAAAAGATGCAATTATATACTAACCAGCATGTAGGAGCCCTTCTGACTATGTTACATGTATATAACAAATATTTAAGAATTCCACTGTAAATAATAAATGTTGTCTTACATAATATAATTTGGTATAACATTTAGAAAATGCCACCATTAGTGATTTCAGGATCATAAATCACCCCTTCAAAGGCAGAACTGGAAAAACCCACATACACAATGGCCTCTAGGCACGTTTTGTTAGCATCTGTTAGAGTAATTTGCAGTTTTATTGGAGAATTCATAGTTCTTCGTAAATAATTCTAGAGCAATTCTTGTGTGAAACTCAATTCACCTTTCTCACGAAGGCACTCTCTTTTCTAGAAGAAATTCTAAATAATGTGTTTGTCTTTTTTAAAAAAATTCAGATTCCAAGCTCTGTAGCTGAGACTTTTTTGTTATTAAAATGAGTTTTGTAGACTTTCCCTATAACTAGGTAATTCATTTTAACCGATTAAGAAAAAGTTTCAACTCAAACAATAAAATAAATCATAATTCTGCTTTATAACTTAACAAGGGAAATTAAACGAGATAAATGTTGGGTAATACTCGGCATCAACAATTAGCTAATTATTAGAGAGACGCGCAGCTCCCACCCACTGTAAAATACTACTTAGCAAATGCACTTTCTTTACTTCATTTATCTCTAAGCAGGGCCTCTTGGTTTCCATTAAGTCTTTCAAGGGACTTTATTGGGCTTTAAAGATTAAACCAAAACAGAGTCAGATTAACTTTGGAAAATGGAAGTAAGATCATGTCATCTTCCGCTCTGACATTCCTGAGGTGTCTGGCGCACCCGGGACGAGCCCAAGTCTTTGCTCTTCCATAAGACGCCCCCCAAGCCTCCTCCCAGTCTCAGATCCTCCCCTGCGGGCCACTCCCTCACTGCCCCACACCCACTCACCATCCCCTTTCTCAGACCCTCCTTCTCACCCACGAGGCCAGACCAGCTCCAGTGAGTGCCTCAGGTAGCTGCACCTGCTTTGGGGGCCTCCCCTCCACCTCTCCCCCTAAGAAGGACGCTTCCAAGCCTTGCTCATTATCCTGTCGGCTGTGATTGAAAGGTGCCCCCTCCAATGCACTTGCTGGAAATTTAACAACCACATTCGCTTTAATAGTTTTGGAGGTGGGACCGTAGGGTCAGAGCAAGTCATGAGGGTTGGGCCCCCCAGGCGAAGCTGGTCCCTTTAGAAGAAGAGGAGAGAAAGCTGAGCTAGCACATTTGCGTGGTCTCAGGTCTCATTATTTGGTGCCTCTGCCATCTCTGCTCACCAGTACTGAGCAGATGCCAGTACCAAACTTTTAGACTTCCCAGTCTGCAGAATCACAAGCCAAATAAACTTCTATTCTTTATTGATAATTCAGCGGCAGGTATTTTGTTATAGCACCAGAAGACAGACTAAGACAATGTTAGTATATCACATTCTTGTATTATTATATGATGCTTGTTTAATGTCTGCCCCCCCCCTCATAGAGACAAGGAATTTTTCTTCATTGCTGCTTCCCAAGATACAAGAAGTGCCTGGAACATAACAGCAGCTTAGAAAGCACATGTTGAATGAAAGAAATCTTTTCACCTCAGTGACATAAACAGCTCATCAGCTTTCGTGCTACTCATCAAATAACTAATGATACCCAGAGCCTTCTCTATTTCTTTTTCTTTTGTTTTTTTGGAGGAACTGGGGATTGAACTCAGGCCCTTGTAATTGCCAAGGAAGTGCTTATTCCATTGAGCCATCTCCCCAGCCCCAAGCCTTTTATATTTCATCCTTGTTTCAAATGTCTTAGTATCTCCTGTCACTGGTGATAAACTAAGTCAGGAAAGCCAACCCACACCCAGAGGGCCGCAGATAGTAATGCAGCCCCATAGCACTTTAAACTTCTATTATTATTATTATTATTATTATTATTATTAATTTTGTGTGTGTGTGGCTGGCTCAGCCTGCCCTAAAGACAAGGTTGGCCTAGCATGTGGTACCAGGATCAAACGATGACCCCTGCACTTGCCTAAGCAGGTGCTTTAGTCCACTGAGCTATTTTGCCAGTAAAACTCTAAAACTATTATGGGATTTTCAATAATATTTTTCATGATTCAGTTGTACAGTGCTCCTGCAAGGACTGCACAGGTAACGAGTCCAGCGAAGTATGACTCTGAGCCCTTCTCTACACCTACCACACGCAGTGGTATCAAAACCTGGTACATTTGATTATTTGACTTCCTCAGTAAAATGCAGTAATTATGGAAAACTTTTTTTTTTTTTTTTGTATTTTAGGGAAAGGTCTACAGAGTGCTCAGGGTCTTGCTACAAGATTGGACTCATAGTGATCTGCCTGTTTACAGCCTGCCATGAGCTGGGATTATAGGTGCACACTACCATACCCAGTCTCAATTGCTATCTCAGTATGCCCTGGGGGAAGGACTGGCACGGCAAGCCCAAGGTTCAAGCCCCTGGCCCCTGCACCTGCTTGCAGGAGCTTTAATTTGCTGAGCTATTTGGCCAGCCCTAGAAAACTGTATTTCAACCTACCTGTCCACATGCTTGCTAGAATGGGCACTTATTATTATTAAGCAGACACACAGGTTTTCTTATTTAATTCCTAAACTTAGGCTTGTCTTATTTGTAAAGTAATTTAATATTAAAGCAGGTTTAAAAAGGAAGTTTTGTTATTTGCATACATTAACTGACAATTCCTCTTCTCCTAGTGTGACCCATGCAAAGCAAAAGGTTCGACACCTACCATCTAGGAGATCTAAGTGGGAAGTCAGTGAGCCTGTCTGTAGCTACGGAGGTGAATTTCTAAGTGACTTCTTTAATTAGAAAATTAAATAGATGCAACAGAGATCTGAATGCTCATGCTTTTTGATACAACTACCAAAAATACCATCCACCAGCACCTATTATTTTATCGATTAGACTGAAGTTCACAGTATCTAGGCGACCAATAGTGTGATGTTACAGTGCCTCACTGTTGCATGAAACTTTATTTCTGAAAACAACGTATTACAGCCGGTGCCCTATGGTAAGTTTAATTCTTTCATGTCCCTGTGAGATTAAATGTTAGTAACCATACTCAAATTTGAATCATTCCTTCATTTATTTAAAAGAATGAATAGTAAATCCTTGAACTCAGATGTGTATCAAGTGACTTTATACTTCACATGAGGGTTTTACAGATCTTTGATAAGAACTTAGAGCATGGTTAGATTTAAAATGTAGGAAATGACTCTATTAAAACAAAAGCCTTTTTTTGCTTTGGTGGCACTGAGAACTGTACTGAGATAAAATGACAGTTGCTGCTTTTTTCTTTTTCTCGTTTTTTTTTTTTTTTTTCAATTTAAGACAGTATCTCACTAACTTGAGCCTGGGCTCAAACTTGTAATCCTTCTGCCTACGCCTTCTAGTCTGCTGGGCCAGCCTTCCACCAAAATCTGTTCAGCGCTACCTGAGATGTTGAGGGGCCTCTGACAAAGCTCTACCTTGTCTGTGACTACAGTCATTATTATATTGATGGCCTATAATTCAAAGTGTCATAAATCTTTGTTCTTTAACATTTTACTTTCCCTAATTAATTTTTCTTCATAAAAATATTTCCTGCTCATTTCCAGAAAACTAGCAGAAAAAGACAAATGGGGAAACAGCAGCAGCAACACAACTCCACAACTAGATTTCTCATCATTATCCAAAGACAACTGCTGTGAGCATTCTGGTGAACTTTCATTTGTCTTTTTCATGTTCAAATGTCTTCTTTAAAAAATATATTAATTACTTCAGAAGGCATGGATGCAAAGGCAAATCTTGGTATGACACCAGTGATGATATTTTTAAAATACCACATTTTGAGTGATAAAAGTAACAGTTGGGAGATAGATTGAAGTACTTTAAAAATTAACATGTTTCATAAAAATGAAAAACAATTTAACTGAAAATAGCATCAAAAATAACTTTCACATGCCAAAGCATGTGTATATGTTAAAAGCATTTAGAACACACATTTTTTTTTTCTTTTTTTCCTTTTTATCATTTAGTAAACTTTTCCCCTGGTTCTCTTGGCAACTGCCTGTACAGTACACTCAAAATTAGCGAGCAAAAACTAATTGGTGTGAGTCATCTTGCCACAAAATGGTTACTTAAAATCCACATTGATTAATTCCTGTCTGTACTCTTAACAAAAAATGGCAGCTGGGGTTTGGTCTTTTTTTGGGGGGGAGGGCAAATTATTCTACCTCTATGGCTATCCCATTCTGAAATTATGCTGTTTCCTGGCCTCTTTTTTATTCCTGTAAACACAGCTGATCTCCCTGATAACCTTTGCAGCCTCTTCCCAGGACCCACCCATTCACCAGTCTTTCAGTTGAAGGTCCCTGAGCCTCATTTCATTGAAGTTAAAAATAAGTGTTACTCATTCCTGGATACTTACAGTGGGAAACTAGACTCTACAGCTAGCTGGATGAGTCATCTTGACCGGAAAGGCCCGGATGGAAAAGAGGTACCTGCGCTTGCACTGAACAGAGGAAGCGGAAGTAGTGAAAATGGCAGGCACCAGCAAACACGGGCCGTAGAAATCACATTCCTTACTCTGAGGTAGTCTGATATTTTCAGATAGACTCTGTGCTCCAGACTTCCTTCAATAAGGTGTTTTCCTCAGCATTTTCACCTCTTCCAACTCTAAAGTGTCTCCCTCCATTTTGCATTTATGTCTACTGTTTTTTCCTGGGAGTCATCTTCAAATATGCATTTCTTTAAAGGAACCATGAAAACATCTGTTAGTTCAAAGATGGGAAAACTTCCACCTGGATTAATTTTAGACTTTTAATAGGGGACTTAATGACACAGAAAATTCTATGACTGGAGATTTTTTTTTTTATTACACCTGAAAATCAGTACTGTCTTTTCAACTTTCTGCCAAAGTTGATCTTACCCAAAGCTCTAGGCAGAATCCTTGGGGTAGAGTCTCCTGGGGAGATCTGCTATCAAGGATTCAGTATGAGAGCACACAAGACAGATGCTTCTTGCTCAAAATGAAAATAACTTACTGATGTTTTCTGACGATAAAAATAATACACACTTATTATAAAAATGACAGCCCAAAACTTTAAAATTACTTGCAATAACAACTAAACTGAAGTAAAGCTAACATTTTTGTTTTGGTGGAACCGGGGATTGAACTCAGGACTATTGTGCTTGCCAGGAAGACTCTTATGTCTGCTGAGCTATCTTCCCAGCCCATACCTAACATTTTTAATATCTTTTCTGACCCTTTTTCCTGTTGCACATACATGTTTTTGCAAATGATGGCATCAGATCATTCATGTGGATTTCTAACAAGTTTTATAGTCTCACAGGCTACACAACCCTCATTTAACCCTGGTTTCTCACAGAAAGAGCTCAATGAAGAAAACTGACTGAGGATTACTGTCTTATCTACATTCTTTGTAGTTCAATTTTATCTACAGAATACTCATTCCAAGTCATATTTGCATTTTGTGGGTTGTCCGAACTCTGTATCGATTCAAGTCCAAATTCAAATCTATCACACGGTTTCCTGTAAATATTTACTTTAGATTCCTACATGAACTGCTACCCTATTTGGATCATGATCATATTTACAAAGAAATGCATTTCTTTAAAGGAACCATGAAAACATCTGTTAGTTCAAAGATGGGAAAACTTCAACCTGGATTAATTTCAGACTTTTAATAGGGGACTTAATGACACAGAAAATTCTATGACTGGAGATTCTTTTTTATTACACCTGAAAATCAGTACTGTCTTTTCAAATTAATTAAAAAAAATAAGCAATGTCTTTCTTGGTTGTCCAGGTTGATCTCAAATTCCTAGGTGCAGAAAGAATGTCTTTCCTCAGCTTCCAGCACAGCTGGAACTACAAGTGCCTAGCAACAGGCCTGGCCCTGTCAACTAAAATGCTGACATTTCCCATCAGCCCATCTAAAGTCTTTTTGTATCTCTACCTCCCATTCTCTGCCCATTGCCTTACAACTTCTTCAGTAGTTGGCAGTTAGCTCTGCATCTAAAGTGAAAAAATGAGCACAACAGCCCTGCAGCTTTTTGCCTGCAGATGTAAGTCATTGTATTCTAATTTTTTTTTCTTTTCTTTCTTTCTTTTTTTTTTTGGCGGAACCCAGAATTGAACTCAACCCCTTGCTCTTGCCAGGCAAGCACTTATTCTACTGAGCTATCTCCCCAGCCCCCAAGCCAATGTATTCTAAAAGGAGTTATTTGATGGCTATGTGTGCACTCCCATTAGACAGACCAATTACATTTCTAAAGGGATCGATTGTACACCTTATAGTTGTAAAGGGATTCATTTTTAGGTTGTAGTAAAAGAAAACAGATCTGTATTGTAATCAAAGTCTCACATGTTCTCTCTTTAAAACCATATAAATTTTTGTTCTACAAACAGCTTTTTTAACAACATACTTTGCCTCACAGTTTGCTGAGTAACCATGGTGGGTGTTGGCTTCTGGTGGAATAATGACCAACAAGATAGTCTAGGTCCAACAAGGGCCTTATAACTAAGCTACAGAGAAAGCAGGAAATTGTAAATATCTAAGAACATAAATGGAAGTAGAATCTAAACAAGTTTCAGAATTCCAGGGAATGATTTCAAAGAGTGGAGACTATGGGAAAAAGAGAGGAGTATGATGACAGAGTAGGTCAAAGTTTAGACTTTGTCATGAGCACAATGGAAGAGGAATTGGGGGCAGGGCTTAATCCTAACTGTCAAACAAATGGTGTTCAAATTTAGGACAGAGCAGGGAGACATGCCATCTAGAAAAACAAGTCTAGCTGCAGGACAGAGGGGTCAGAGCATGTGACAGCAGAGGGTGGGGAGCAGATGGAGTCAGTGGTGAAGACCTGAATAAAGGACTTGTCACTTGGAACTAAATGGAAAGAATGTAAGCAGGAAAGATCTAGAAGGATCAATGCAGGAGGCCCTGGTAACTGCATGGTGGTAGCAGGTTAGTTAGCTGTAATAAGGAAGATGGCAGGACACACTGTAGTGCTAATGTTCCTTTTCAAATATCACTTTACTTTCAACCTCAATGTGTAACTTCCTGCTCTAGCACCTGCATCAATTTCCCAAGGGCTTTCTGAGGCCTTCTAGAGTATGAGGGAATTAACTCTCATGGCAGTAGTTTTATTCAAAGAGCTGAGTATTCCAGCTCCTTCACCCTTCATGTCTGAAACTTTGAACTGTGTGTCCTATATTGCTTCCCAGAGTTCCCCAATCAGTTTTCTGTCACTGTGATAAAATATCAGAGGTCATTAATTCATAGAGAAGGAAGGTTTATTTTAGCCGATAGTTTCAGTCCCTGGTTGCTTCATATCCCTGTCTTTGGGCCTGCAGCAAGGCAGCATGTCACGGTGGAGCGTGTGGCAGGGGAAGGTGCACACCTGTAGGAGGCAGGAAGAAAAGATAGAAACAGGATGGGCCAGGGTCCCAGTACCTCCATTTAGAGCATGCTTCCAGTGATCTGACTCTCTACCACTAGTCCTCACCCTGAAATAGTGCCACAGGCTTGTAAGTAAGCCTTCAATGCACGAGTCTTGGGGAGATACCAAAGGTCTACAGCTTGAGGGAAGTTCCCTTCCAGTTGCCTACATTGGTAGTTTGTCTAATAATGCTCACCTTATCAGCTGCCCCTTTTCCTGGTGTATATTGCCATCTTTCTGATTGTCTTTTTTTTTTTTTTTTGTCTTTTTGAGACAGGGTCTCACTATGCAGTTCAGGCTGGCCTTAAGCTCACTTTGTAGCTCAGGCTGGTCTCGAACTCACAACAATCCTCCTGCCTCAGCTTTCTGATTGTCTTGCTGGTCTAACTTCTAAAAAAAAAAAACCCTCATTACACTCAGATCTTGATTTCAGGGCCTGATCCTGGGGAAACCTGAACAAATGATGTCCAATCTTAGGGCTGAGTGGTATTAGGGGATGGCAACCATGATGATGATATGATGGTGGTGCCGATGTCATCTATGAAGATAGAAAAAAATGAGAGGACGGTTTTTATTCATTGATTAATAGTTTTGGTGAGGAAGTGTTTGGAAAGTGCGAGGTGGGGGAAATGATGTGCTCGATTTGGGAGCAGACTAATTTAAAGAGCTCTAGGGGCCTCTTTGTAAAATGTCTCAGCAGAGCACCTGGGGATGAGACGAGGAACCTGGTAGTAAGCAAATGAAAATGATGGCCACCCTTCGGCTCTTAGGTAACATCTTCTGTTTCTGGACAGTGAGCAGTGAACAGAGAAACTAAAGATCCTGGTAAGGGCAGCACAGTGAATGAAGGAGGACAGAGGTGGACAGGAAGGAGATGAAGCCCCCAACTGTTGGCCCATGAACTAGCACACCCAGAAAGGACTGCGGGGCGATGTGGGGGTGTCTTTCTCACAGAGCAGCCCTCATTTAGCCTACATAGGGGAAGTCAGAATCATTTGTCTGAATGAAAGTAGATGGTCCACTTTGCTCCTGGAATGACTTTTCTCTTTTTTCCTAGCCTGATTACCGGAGGGCAGTAGCTGCTCTGAAAAGGAATAAACACAAAGAAGAAATTGCATGAAATGAGAATATGTATTTTTGATGGCAGAGGAATGGAAGAACATATTGTATATATAAAAAAAGGCCTTGTAGATTGAATTAGTCAGTCCCAAACTGAAGCCAGGGTCACTCCATTGCAATTTTCAAACAAATACTCTCCACCATCCATTACACATACTCAGAATTTGGCCTTTTATAGCACTCAAAGCATCTAAGCAGTCTCTGCAAAAGCAAAAACACAACTACAGACTCTGTTGAGCACTGATAAACAGCATTTGGAATACTTGGTATGAACACATATGCATGCTTTTCTCAATGGAAGATACCAGGCCAAGGCCAAAGTGGCCACAGCTCTAGGGGCAGGGCCCCTGGGCCTCAGAAATAAAATTCTCAACTTAGACTTTGAAAAAGGCTTTTGGACCATTTCCTACTGAGTATTGTCTTTGATACCAACTGATTCAGCCCACATATCATGTGGGTGAAATAATGGAGCCTGGCTAAACAATCATGGTGGATTTTTTTTTTTTTCTTGCTCTTTGTGCTTTGCATAGATATTTCAGGTGAGCAATCCAAATCAGATATAAATGTCTCCTTTGTAAAGGTAACAATCCTTTTAAAAATCTGCACTTCAGTAGGTGAGTCCATAATTGCTGGTCTACCGAGACCAACAATTCAACTAGTTTTAACTTCCATTTTTGAGCAGGACTAAATCAGGCACAAAGCTGATAATGCCTAATGAAAGACCTGACTCTGCATACAATATTGAGGGGCTGACAACCTGTCTTTGGAATACACCTACGATAAGACCAAGCCAGCTGGTGAGGCACTGATGGGGTTAGTTGGGAGCACACATTTTTAGCTTCAAATAACATTATCTGGTTTAGGAAAAATCCATAACCATAAAACTTCCTGTCTCTAATAAACAGGTGCTGAGACCACAACTTATTTCCCAAGTACATCAAAGGAATGACATGCAATGTGCAAGAGTGTTCTAATTTGAAACACAACAGGAAGAAGATACACCAGCCTACAAGTCCTTAGTCTATGGCTATCAGTTTGCATTATAAATGGAAATATTTCCTCAACCTGTAAGTTGTGTAACTGGTCTACTGTTGGAACCTGCACTGTCGTACTCTGAAGTAATACATGTCCTTATCCGTGGCCTAGAGGCATATCCTTGGCACTCTGTCTGTACATGCGTCAGCTGGCCTGGGCAAACGGAGAAAGAATTCTTCCAAGCCACAGCTCTGTGAATATGTGGCTGTAATTAGCAGCCAGATAAAGAAAAACTGATCACCCTCGCTTCCTAGAAACCTTCTCAGGCCCCGCCCAGTCACTGTCACTGTCCAGTGACATAGGTTTGGGGACCTGTTCCTTCCCAGTTCTGGGTGGGACGTGCGACAGAAGTTTAGGATAAGAAGTTTTAAGGTGACAGACTCTGATTTTTTCCCTGTACCAGCTACTGCTTTGGACTTAAAAAACACGGACAGAGACCAGAGCTGAAGTTATAACATCCTTTTAGTTGGCAAAATTTTTGAGATGGGGGGGTCTATATGGGAGGAGCTCAGAGATCTAATTTCCTTTTACTGGAAACAGGGCTAAAAGGAAGCCAAGTTCTCCTCAAGGTCAGTCTAGAACTTTCCAATCACTGCTGGCTAGATCACCACTCAGTGATCTGGTGCAGTTTATTTGTGAGAGTTTTATCATGTAGTGAAACTACTTCTACAAACCAGGCAGTGCATTAAAATGTAGTGATGTGCTAAGCAAAAGCAGGACTCCAAGTGACCATGATATTACCAGGGATTAAGGGAAAAGAGAAAAGATAAGCACAGAAGGGTAAAAATTAAAATTATATTAATAAACAGTAATTATTTATAACAATAATCTTCAGATTATCATAAAGGACCAATTTTTATTCCTAACTGAAAGGAGATGGTCTATTGGTAATAACTAAAATCCTAACAAGGCATGGTGGCTTATGCCTGTCTGTAACTGTAGTTACTTTGAAGGCTGAGGCAGGATGATCCCAAGTTTGAGTCCAGCCTGGTCCAATTAGTGAGACTCTGACTCAATAATAAAATAAAATAAAAAATAAAATAAAATAAAAAAGGCAGATGGTGTACCTCAGTATAAAGGCCTTGGATTCAATTACCAGTACTATGGGGCTGGGGAGATGGCTCAGTAGAGTAAGTGATTGCTTGGCAAGTGCAAAGGCCTAAGTCCAATCCCCAGTTCCACAAAACAAACAAACAAACAAACAAACAAACAAACAAACTAGTACTTAAGAAATAACAAAGAGTGAATAAATGAAGCAAAAAGTAGAATTAAAAAAAAAATAACAGCCAAGTGCTCAGGAAGCACGTGAGCAAACACGGGCTGTGGGGAGGGGTGGAGAGGAGTGTGCACTTCTGCTCCTGGGCTGCTGGCTCATCATCTGCCTGGATACACAGCACAACAGGACACAAAGAAAA
The DNA here is from genome assembly GCA_004027165.1 of Ctenomys sociabilis. NCBI lineage: Eukaryota > Metazoa > Chordata > Mammalia > Rodentia > Ctenomyidae > Ctenomys > Ctenomys sociabilis. The sequence goes on from PVKA01002042.1 coordinate 92,151, forward strand.
CGCACCGTGCGCTTTCAGGTCTGAATGCTTGTGCTGTCCCTTGGCAGCTCCGTGACCTGGAACAACACATTAAAACTTCAGACTACCTGGTTATCGGTAGATTGTGGTAATTCCCATGTCTTGATGAGCTATTTCCAGAATTACAGAGATGACAAATGTCCTGGGACTGACAACCTGGTAGACCCTTGGTAATTGTTAATTTCTGTCTGTGCACACAACGAGATGGCTTCCTCAAAAAAAGTTTTAAATTAGAGGTGTTCATCAACACCCAGTATTCTACTGTTTATGAGTTAGCCAAGCTTTAAAAAAGAATTTGCAATGTTTGAATTAGGACTGAATGAAACTTTCCGGTAATCTAGAACAGCTTTGTATCTTAGTGACTGTGTGTGTCTTTCTTAATAGGAGGTAGGACTCTGTAACATATAAAAGTGTGACAGGCACACCTTAAGACATATATTTTAAGCCAAGTGTCTCCCAGAATTCCTTCACTTCCAGCCAGTAGCTTGGCAGCTGAGGGACACTTGCAGGTAATGCTACAGTGCAAGGTATCATTTGTTTAGATTTCAGAAAAGTTTATCTGTTAGCTCTCCCCTACTGTAAGTAAACACCTAAGATAAACCACTTATAAGGAAGAAAAGTTTATTGTGGCTCATGGTTTTAGAGCTATCAGTCAATAGCTAATTGGCTCTGCTGTTTTTGAGCTTTTCTTGAAGCAGAGCATCATGGCAAGGAACACACAGTAGAGTAAGACTAGTCACTATATGGTGACAGGAAAGAGTGAGAGGGGGACGGAGGGGCCAGGATTTCCATCTCCCCTTCAAGGACACACCCCAGGAAGCTAACTTCCTCTCAGGAAGTCAGTTAGCTTTCTAAAGGTTCCACCACCTCCAGCAGTGTCACGGAAAGGGGAACAAGTCTCCAACACATGGTTCTTTGAAGAACACTGAGATCCAAAACATAAAAGAATAGGACATAGGACTACTTGAGGTAAGACTGATGGGCAAAGAAGAGAAAGGAAAATGGCCCAAGAAATGGCCTGGGGCCAACCAATTTCTAAACCTCTTTCGATTTAATGTCAAATCCTGATTGGCATACCAAGTATAAATGGAGCTAAAATCTCCTCCTGCCCATCTTATTTTTAGAGAAATGTTAGTGTTCTTGATTTTTTACTTGTTATTGGTATATTATAAATAATGACAAAATCTTTGCTTTTAAAGGCAAGTTAGCAAAGAATGGAGTTAGAGATTTTTACAAATGTAATTGCTGATATGTTTCATACCATTAATCCCAGTCCTATCTAAAATAACAAACAGAAGCATTGGTGACTGCAAACACCAGGAAAGAATCCCCAGAGACCCACATTTTCCTTCACATCCATTCTGGTTGTGTTTTGCTTTTTGGCTTAATACATATCAAACATACTGTGACTTCAAAATTGTAATAACACAGAATTGCAGTTCCACATTGTTTTGAAGCAGTACCAAGGCATATTTTTATGTAGTTCCCTTAATAGCTCTTGCTTACTCAAAGCTGATGGAAAAATAAAAACAGTTGCAGGTACAAAGGTAACAAGTCTATTCTATTTTTTTTAAACAAGGTCTCACTCAGTTGTCCAGGCTAGCCTTGAACTTGTGATCCTTCTGCTTCAACAGCTCAGTCATATGTGGGGTTATACACATGTGCTTCTCAGCCCAGTAGACATGGATCTACTCTTCATATGAATCAAATTTATGTCTGCCCCCCAGCATGTAACTTCAGCATCTTCTATCCAGGTAAATCTTGGACCAGTGAGACCACTATACATTAAACAAAGTGTACTGACCTACACAGATCTGCAGATCTACCTCAGTCATAATAGGAAAGCTCTCTTTCTTCTGTAAGATCACTCTTGCCCAAGTGCACTCAGCATCCCATTTACAGATGGATGGCTTCAACAGTATTTGTCCCCACACTGATGATCCTAGTCAGAGGTGAGAGCAGCATTCACCTTGTCAGTTCCTGTTGTCACCTCTATGACACTCATAGCAGGTCAGTGTCAGGTGTTGGGTCTTAGGTTCTCAGGCAAGTCAGTCTAGAAAGACTGGCAACAACCTAGGCCAGGATATGGTAAAGTTCTGTGTTTATTCTGCTTCTTTCTGTTGGTGGCAGCTGTGAGTTTTAGATGCCACCTGCCAAAGGCAACTGCCTAGTTTACTGTGCTATTCTTGCTTTCTTTACAGTCTACAGTTCTACTACCAACTGCACCCCACTTTGCTACTCCCTCATTACATCCTTCTGTCTCCATCAGGACTGAAACACAGCTGTAACACACTGAGTTTACCCTCGATCCCCTTGACTGAGAGCTCTTTCACCTGCATTGACCTTTTCACTCACCTACCTCCCTTGCTCTGTGGAAGATGTCTGGAAGAGAACTTTATCTCACTAGTATGAAATAAATGTGTCAGCCATCTGCTGCTGTAACAAAATACCCGAGGAAAACAACTTAATAAAGAAAGTGGTTGATTTTGGCTCACAGTTTCATGGTTACTTGACCCTGTTGATTTCTGGGCCTGTGGTAGGATGGTACATCTTATGTTGGGAGCTTCTGATAGAGGAGACTGCTCATCTCATGGTAGCTGGGAATCAAAAGAAAGAGGCAGAAGGGAGACACAAGGGTCCAAAGTCCCCTGCAGGGTCAGCTTCCAGTACCTCACTGCTTCCCCCAAGGAGTCACCTCCTAAAGCTCTACAACCTACCATTAACACCAAAATAGGGACAAAGCCTTCCACACCTGGTCTTTGGGGTCCAATTCAAATCCAGACTGTAGCTGTATTGAAAAGGACACCAAGATCTATTACTGAAATTATGCTGTATATTTGTAATATTTGTAGGGATTTCACAGACTGCCACTAGGCATGTTAAACCTCATTAATTATGGTTTCTAACAATCGGGAATCTAAGACAGTTCTCTGGAATGACATTTATCTTTGCATTTTCTGTGGAAAGAAGAGTTTGCTAAGCAAATGAAGAGCAGAAATAATATTTTCATGGTAGAGTTTGAACTATTTGAGGAAAGATTTCTAAGGACTCTGGGGTCTTCATTTTCATACTAACAACAAATGATTGCCCACCTGGTCACCACAGCCAGCTGTCTTCTTCCTGGCTAGCCCGTTTCTGAATAGCCACTAGCACTGACAAAGCCCTCCAGCTTCGCAAGACAGTCAACTTGTCCTCTATCTGCTTTCTGGGCCCCTCCTTTCTTTCTACCCCAGGCCCTGATTGGTAATGCTCCTCTAGGACACTGGAAGACCCCTGTAGAAATCCTATATCTGCTCCCATACCAAGAGCTGCTGCCCACTGGTTTTTCAAAATTTTCTATAAGCACCCATGATTCTTTTACTTTATAAATGTAAGATCTTCAGTCTCCTTATACCCAGCACTGGGTTAAGCACAGTACTAAAACAAATGTAGATCTGCAGTATCTATCATAAACACTTGGAGCCAGATGTATTTGGGGATTCATACATTTTCTTAATTCAGGGGCATAACTTGTTGCAAAAAACATGTTCTTGGTAATACACTAACAGCAACACTTCATCACCAAGCATGTTGTTATTTTTGCAACAAAAATCTATGAATTTCTCTGTCATTACATAAACAGCCTTCCATTAGGTTTGTTAAAAAAAAAAAACAACACATTTTATTCAACATGTTTTGGTTGGTAGGTTATTTTGAATTTAAGAATTATGATTAAGGGATTATGGAGCTAAGTACAGTATATAATAGCCATTTACCACTATTCAAAAATCAAAATAAATATGTTCTTCAAGTTTTGACTAATTCAGTTTAGTCTTCTCGACAATTAGTCCAAATTTACTGAGGCTTTCCTTGTAAGATTGTCTTGAAATTATGAGAATCTCATGATCAGAAGGCTACCCATATAATTTACATTTTTTTCTAATTTGAACTCTACTTTCAAACCATTTTTATCTTGCTTATTAAATGACAAGTGTTGATTCTTAGTTGTTCATTTTGGAAAAAATGTAAATATAAATTAATCCTTTTGGTCTCCTTTTGCCTAATGAAAGGTTCGGTTGGAAGTAGTTGATATTGAATATCCTTAAGTAGGATGTATTTCTATTTAAAAAAAATACCCTTATGCTAATCCTGTCCCCACATAAGTGTTAACTTTAGGTGTAAATTTATGTAATTTGTAATATTAAGTCTATCAAGAAAGCAAATCCAAGAAAACATTTCTATTCACAGTTAAACATAGACTAGTATTATCCTGCTAAACTCAGTCAATAAACCTTTCTTTAACACAGCCAAGGCAAACATTGTACCAGTGATGCACGGTTTGTATACACATCATGGGACACTGGCCGTATGGGTCACAGCACTCTGACAGGCAATTCCTACACAGTTATTTTGACATTAGAAAGTCACCATCAATCAACTTAACAGCAGGGCAATCATCTTGGGACCAGGGAGATGGCTACTCAAAAGATACTATGGGAAGCAAACAATAGCTCCAAGAGGCCCCTTTGGAGAATGAAGACTGAAGGTAAGTAGAATTTCTTCCCACTTCTGGAACCAAGTATTATGCACTGTGTTCTGTGTAAGCATGTTATTTCTGGGGGGTGAAAAGAAAAGCCCTACGTGCAAAGCTAAAGAAAACAGACTCTGCCTAGATGTGTGGAGATAAAGAGACAGATCTGCCATCACAGAACTAAAGAAGGACAAAGGTCCACCCTTCTCCAACTGTGTGTCACAAACGACTTCCAAAGACCTGTGACGCTTGAAGTCAGTATTTCTGAGGACCAGCCAGATAGCGCAGTGGACTAAAGTGCCTGCTTAGGCAGAGCGTAGTGTCCAGGGTTACATCCCCAGCGTGGCAGCCCTGCCCCCAGGGCACACTGAGACAGCAATTGAGATGGCATGGTGGGACGCGCCAGTAATCCCAGCACTTGGGAGGCTGAAAACAGGAGGATCACTATGAGTCCAATCTTCATGGTAAGACCCTATAGACACTGTACCAAATACATAAAGACAAATAAAAGGCATTTCTGAGTATGTGGCTTGACTTGGTAGTGTCAATCACCTCTTGTGACATAGGCCTCCTTAGAGACATGGAAGATACTTGGACTGTTCCTGAAGGGTAACAGGGCTTACAACATTACTGCTATTGCAAATCCCTACTTTGACACAGAAAACCTGGGTCTCCCTCTGAGTTCTCCTATATGCATGAAGAGAACAGTCACCACCGAGTGCTTGTGAGCATCTGTCAATAGCTGTGAAGAAAGGAACAACTGGCTGGAAGTTCCTGGTTTGCCGAGTTAGTGGTGGGATGGGAGTGGGGGTGAGGGCAGGGAGGGAGTGTGAGCTGCAGTGAGGGGTCCTCCAATGTTTTCATTCTGTAATAACTCTGAGCACACACAGATCTGCCCTGAGTAATGGCCGTGCTACGGTAAAGGGGTAGCAAACGCATCTGTTTTTTTTTTTAATTCTGAAAAGGCGAAATGAAAAAGGAAGAATGGATAGGAAATTACATATTGATGGCTGAGATGGCAAAAGGCTTACTCGATGGACACACATAGATAATCATGGCTGAGAAGAGGGATGGGACCTGGGTAGCAAGATTTTCTTGACAATCCGTGTTGCTTCTATGGCAACCAACACAATCTTTGTGGAAAGCCACATGCTGCCAGTGTCACAGCCTGCTTGCCTGGGGACTAGTGTTCTCACCACCGTCCTCTGGTATCTTGTTGGCTGCCTGCCTGAAACACTGACAATATTTAAGGCAAATTATTTTGAGGTTATATTTGATTATTTTAAGGAAAAAGTCACTGTATGAAATATCTGCAAGTAAAAGACAGCCAGCTCTCAAAGCAATAAGCCTTTAAAGTAAAGACAAAGAGGTCATCAAAGCCTACATTTTATTTTAATAAATTTTTGTGAGCATTTAATGGCATATCTCTTTTTCTAAAAGCTAGCTTCACTGAAATAGCTACAATGCACAAGCAAGTATCTGAAAATTCACACATGGTGGAAAACAATTCTTAAGCAAACCATTATAAGAGCGAAGTCAATGGTGTGTTCATACCTGGAGTGGATATTCTTCCGTGGAGCACAGACTCACTGGGCAGCAGATCTTTTGAGTTGGTGGTGAATGGTGATTGTCTAAATGTGTCTTCTGAAAAGAAAGGGCTGGAGATGGGGGAGGAGGAGTGAGTTTAGTAAATCACAGTTAACTTAAAACACCTAGAGCCATCTGGCCCAAATCAACACGTAATATGGGATGAGATACTGTAGTAAGTGATGTGTAGAGAGTGGAAAATTATGGTTAAAACAAGGAGCAGTAGGTTCTATCAGAACAGTTCACTCTAAGCCGGGCGTGGTGGCGCATGCCTGTAATCCCAGCACTCGGGAGGCTGAGGCAAGAGGATTGTTGTGAGTTCGAGACCAGCCTGAGCTACAAAGTGAGCTTAAGGCCAGCCTGAACTGCATAGTGAGACCCTGTCTCAAAAAGACAAAAAAAAAAAGACAAAAAAAAAAAAAAAAAAAAAGAACAGTTCACTCTTCCTATTGGTCTTATATGTAGGGTACAGAGAGAAAACGTCACATCCGGAACACTGTCGGATCTACTGTGGGGCACAGCTGAGCAGTCGATGCTTCCTGGGTGTGTTACGCCTACAGGACCGTATCGGATCTGGACAACGTTTATCTACAGGGTTTCCTGGAGTGAGATGGAAATATCGTGGCTCTCCTACAGCCTATCCCTGGACCCCAGGGGCAAGCAGCACATGTCATAGCTGACGCACAGCTGACTGGAGCCAGGGACCTTCACACAGAAGAAAACAACTTTCAGGTCCTCACAGAAAACCGCAGCTACAGTCTGAAATGGGGCTGGTCCTGAAGGAGTTGAAACCCGGGAACAGGGCTGAGGGGAAGGACCTATGGCTTCCTTGGTGTCCATAAAATGTAGGGACCCTAAGCTCTCCTGAGGGGCCCTAAACTCTCCTGGCACCCCCAGCCTAGCTACCAGAACAAGGCCACCAGACATTCCAGTAGTCTCCTCCCTCATACCACAGCCACAGCAAACACAGAGGTTTGGCAGCTTTTAACAAGAGGGCTCTAAACCAGCCATACAGTCTGCCTCCCATCTCTATAAAGTAAACTCGAAAGTACTGCAATCACACGTGAGAATGCTACAGTAGCATGGGGTCCAGCCTGGAGTATGAAAAACCCTATTTATATCCAACAGAGAAAACTCAACCCAGGGAACTGGGGTATCCAAGGTTGGAGAAGTCCATGGGGAAGAGAAAAATCAGCTTTGAAACCACCACCATGCTGCCAGTGGAGGAACAAAGGAGCCCCATGGAGTCCAGCCGCTGGGGTCACCCAGCAGCAGTGAAAGCCAGAGACAAGATGAGCCTGCGCAATTGGTGGGCTCCTCCTTAAGCCCCGCCCCAACTCCACAGGGCCTCGGATTGGCTGAATTGATACAGAAGTATCTGCCCCCACAGTGAATTGGCTGAATTCTCAGAACCTGTGAATGTTTCGTTTTGTTCCTTGGCTTTGGTTACTGCTGCTAAATACAAAGAGGGGGATAAGAGGAAGTGGGAGGCTTTTTTTTTTTAGTGAAGCACCCATGGATAGCAGGGTTTTTACATGATTGTTAAGACATTTAATACAATTTTCCCTACAATTTTTTTGCCTCTCCAACTCAAAATAACTCTTAAATAGGTTTAAAAAGTGAAAGGGATACGCACAAGATGGGCAAGGCAATGATTCTGAGAAACATCAGCAGGTTTTTGAAACTAGCAGTTAATTTGAACTAGTATTCTCACCCTGAGAATACTATACACGCTGATACCTGTGAACCAAGCAACTGTACTGAAGAGAGCAATGTGTAACAGAAGGTTCACGCTTGGAATGACTGTCATTCTGGTCTTCTAAATACTTACTTCTTGTCACGACATACCATACTGTCTCTCAAGTTTTTTTTTCTTTAAATGGGTAATAAATGAAAAGACACACACACACACACACACACACACACACACACACACACACACACACACACACAAAGTGAAAGGGCTAGGGCGGGCCAAATAGCTCAGCGGATTAAAATACCTGCAAGCAGGCTCAGGGGTGGGGGGTGGAGGGTTGATCCCCTGGCCTTCGGTGCCCGCCCTGCCTCTGGGGTGCGCTGAAAAGGCAACTGAGACTGGTATGATGGTCTGCATCTGTAATCCCAGCTCTTGGGAGGCTGTGAACAGGCCCATCACTACGAATCTGATCTAGTAGTGAGACCCTGAACACCCTATAGACCCTTCCCTAAATAAAAAACAAACAAAAAAAGTGAAAGGGCCATAGGCTAGTAGGCAAGGAGACACTGGGAGGGGAAAGGGCAGATTTCTAGTTCTTAGGACAAACAACTCAAAAGCTAGAAATGGTGCAAGCATACTTGGTGACCTGGCAAATGCACTGGAGTACAGACAGCTCTGTGTTCACACTTTTGCTCTCCCACTTGGCGGCTATGTGCCCTTGCACAGATTCTTAACTCTGAGCCCTTCTGGTCTACACAATGGGCTTATATCAGTATCCACATTTCACAAGGAGCTGTGAAAATTACAGCATCCAGGGCAACTGCAACTCTGGCTATAGAAAGCATCCTGAGATTGGAGAGCTGACGGAACTGTCTGACATGCACAGAGTTCCCCTTAGGGGCCGCCAAGAGTTCCAAGAGGGGCCCTCCAAGGTTACCCAGGATAAGGGCCACCACAGAGAGACGTATGCCCTTCCCTCGTATTTGCAGGCATTGTCCTTCCATTTTAGAGTAACTATTTAGGGAATGCCCACAGGATGCCTGGCATTAGGAACAGAGCCCACAAGCCAGGCAGCTGTTAACCCACTAAGCATGAGAGACAGTTGCACAGGGCCAAGGCTGAGCAGGACAGGGTGCAGAACCAGGATGGGAGCTGCCTAGGGAGTCGCATGGAGCTGAGAGTAGAGCAGGGTCCTGCGAATGGGACCCCGTACCTCTCTAGTGCACAGCCAGTCTCAGAGCTAGGAGAAGGCCCACTGTGGAGGGACAGGAGGCTGGACCCCAGCACAGCACCCACAATTTTTTCCCTGGAGTAGAGACAGCAGTGCAGCCTCATAAGCATGGGGGGATGGAACAGGAGACTAGTGACTACTGCTGCAATATGCACATTAGAGAGGAATTTGAAAGGAGGGCGGGGAAGGACGATGGGGCCACTTGAAACCAACTCTGAAAATTCTAGAGGAAGCAGGCGGAGGCTGCCACCCCATAGGTGAGGAACAGCTTCCTGGTTTTGCTGATTACGGCAATGGCAAGCTTTGCATCTTCACTTTGAAGATTTCCACTGATGTGAGGAGTGAGGCACTCTTATCACCAGGCTGCTCAGGAGAAATAGGGCTGAAAGGCAGGCAATCACGGAGCGAAGCAACTTCCAAGTCATTTTCTACCCTGAAAGCCAGCTTCACCTCATATAGAACAGAGGAACAAAGAATGAACAAAGAATGTGAAGGGAATCGTGCTGAACACCACAAATGCACAAAAGGAGGCAACGTTTTATGGGGGCAAAAAAACCCCACAACAAACCAAATGGAGAAGCTTCCAGAAGTCAAGAGAGTGTAAAATCTTATCCATAAAAGATATGAGGTCAAGCCAGCACTGGTCTCACGTCAGTGTCCCATGGCAGTGCTCTGCATTTGTGTCAGGAGACAGAAGATGCCATGGTTTGACAGCTGGAAATCAGAAGGATCTGATGGGACCAAGTTCCTTATTGCCACTTAGTTAAGGAAACTTGATCAAGGCCATAACACCTTAGAGTGGTGCTGTAAGGGCTCCGTGTGGTATCTCAGTTAAATTTCTTAGTACACTCTCAAAAGTCAGCGGGAAATTAGGTGTCTGGTGCTATGATAAAGCGCATCGTGTGGACTGATTGCAGTTAACCCTCCTGAGAAACTTATTAGGAGAGTGGTTTCCTGAAGGATAAAGGGACTGCAGTGCACTTAAGTTAGGTAGCTTCCTGTGGCCCAGCACCATGCTAGGATGTCAACCAGGCAGGCTGGTTTCACTGCCTGCACACACTGACCTGTGCTGCCTGACCTTCTGTGTGGTCTCTTATCACCTAGGAAATTCTAGACAATACAGAGTTACAAATCCTTCAACAAAGCAATGAGGCAGGATGAAGGAGGTGGGGTGCAACCACTTCTGTACCCATGATGCTCAGCACTGGAAGGAAATCTTTTTCAACTGACACACAAGACAAGTGAAAATTATTTCAGTCCCTACTTCTTTCTCTCTAAAGACAAAGATCCTCTAGTTTTGTAGAACTTCTGCAACCCATGGTTCTGATCAATTTGCATACAGTCTGTCCTGCTTGCACCCACTGCTTCTGAGGTAATACTTGCCCCTGTGAAGCCTAAACAAAAAGGAAGAGTAATGGGCTCTTTAGGTGTTTGTCAGCCTCCACGCAGTGGTGCAGAGTGGTGGCCACCGATGCCAACACCACACAGTGATCTTTCTCCTTGACTGCACTGCATGGACTGGAAAGGGTGAAAGGCAAACTTGCAGGCTGTCCCTACAGTGCTCTTACGATACTGATCACCTTGAACTCCAATACCGCACGTTAGAGGCTCACACCCATACCTCAGGGCTGAGCAAGGCAGTCTCTAGAATGCTGAGATAGCATCCCACAAGCTTCTTTTCTTCTCCTGTGCCTCATAGGGAGTAGAAAAGGCAGAGGTGCAGTGATGCTGCACCTGGTACCTTCCTTCGCAGGGCACAAAGAACCACAGTGAGGGGTGATGAGGACAGCACTGAGGGCTGCACAATGGCCACCACTGTGTGGATGGAAGATCTAGGGTCAGCCAACATAGGCCCCACTTGAGCTGTGTCTTCCGAGGGAGGAAAACCCTACCCACAATACACCTGGCTTCACCTTTGTTGAGGCTTTCCTCCACCTTATGGGCATCATGTAGACCCTGCTCCCTGCTCCTCCAATTGCCCAACTTTTGTCATTTTAGGATGAAAAAAACCTATCAAAAGTTAAGCTAAGGAAGTGAAAAAATGAAAAACAGAAAAAAAGAGAGGGAGAGAGAGGGAGGGAAAAGAAAATTTATTTATTTATGATAAATATATTTGGTTAAAAGATGGTAGGAAGGGCCAGTGAGATAGTGCAGCAGACTAAGCACCTGCTTAGGCAAGTGCAGCAACCTGGGTTGAATCTCCTGCACCACATGCAATGCCAGCCCCGCCCCCTGGGCAGGCTGAGCTGGCCACCGAGATGGGCATGGTAGTGCACTCCTGTAATCCCAGTGCTGGGGAGACTGAGAGTAGGATCGCTACCAGTCAGCACTGTGTTGTGAAACGGTACCAAATACATACAAATAAATACATAAATAAATAAAGTGGTAGGAGAGGAGGGTGAAACTACTGCCCTGTGAGCCACGGTCATCACTTTATTTAACAAAATCGGTATCTACTACAACATACAGTATTCTCCTCAGGCTGGAGACCAACAGGCTACATGGGGGACTTACTGAGCTCATTTACAAGTCCAATAAATATTAAGAAGCAGCATCTGGAAGTTACTAGTATGGACTTTGGTATGACTCAATTTCTCAATTACTTTTTCTGTGTTTTATTATTTAGAAGTGATGTCTTATAAAACGGTTATGTGAAGTGCCAGCAAGATAGATCAGGACATAAGTGTCTACTTAGGCAAGTGCAGGGGCCAGGGTTTGATCCTGGGTACCCCATGCTGTGCCAGTCCCATCCCAGGGTGAACTGAGCTGGCAATGGAGTCCGGGTTTGGTGACAGATGCCTGTAATCTCAGCGCTGGGGATGCTGAAGACAGGAGGATCACTATAAGTATGAGCTATGTAGTGAGACCCTGTATCAAATATATTACGAAAGATTTTAAGAGGCCGGCCAAATAGCTCAGCAGTTTAAAGTGCCTGCAAGCAGGCGCAGGAGCCAGGGGTTTGATCCCTGGGCCTGCCATGTCGCCCTCCTCCCTGGAGGAGGCTGAGGCTCGCTGAGGCTGCAATTAAGACTGGGCATGGTGGTGCATGCCTCTAATCCCATCTCAGGCAGATCACTAGGAGTCCCGTCTAGTAGTGAGACCCTGAACATCCTGTAGACCCTTCCCTAAAAATATTAAAAAAAAAAAAAATCAAACAAATAACAAAAAAAACTGTTATGTGAGTTTGTTTTCTGGTTAAAAGTGAAGGAGACATTGAAAGCATATGGCTGCACTTTTGTTTTTCCTGTAGAAAAATCTAGAAGCTGAGATAGGAAGGGGCAGTGCAGCTCCAGAACCCAGAGTATTTCAGACCTTGGATAGTATTGGCCCCTTTGCTGGGTGAACAGCCCAGGGCTGGAGAAAGAGATCTACAATAAATAATGAAACACTCCATAATAGATTAGTGCTCTCAGTAGTGATACATTTTGCTGTGTACCCTTTGTAGCACAAATATTTACCACTTTAACCTCTGAGGCCTAACTTTCTGCTTCATGCCGAGCAGAAAGCTCTTCTCCTTATGCCACACGCCCACATGACAGCAAAGTGTTCTGAAAATTGTCATTTCTTATGAAATCAAGAAGAAATAGGGGAAGAAGGTAAATGTGGCCTAGGACAGAAAGTACAGGAAAAGGATAACAACCAACTTTTTGTTAATTAATGATATAATAGTTTTAAAAGTACAACACGAAAGTAATGACATTTTTCCTACTGAAAGACAACAATAGTAACTCTCAGAGCTGAACTTGGGAATGGCAAAAAGAAAAGAAAGATAAAACACAAGGAAGAAATGCAGTGAGTTTTTTCACTCAGAACTCAGAAGCACCTAGGCAGATCAGGGTAGGAAAGCCTATCAAATGTGCAAGGCGAATCTTTCCGTAGTGAGGTCTAGACCTCCCGCTGCAGAGATAGAATTTTTTTGTGTAAGTGGGGAAAGCAGATGTTCAATGAAAAGTAACTGATGATCCATTGGCTGTGTGTCGTATGACATAAAAAAAAAAATTTATTTTCCCTCAAAGGATTGTGTGAAATGTGCCCAAAGAACTAGGATTATTCTTCTCTTTTATCATAAGGATGCCTGAAGAACAAATTATTTGATCTAAGTATATCTGAGAAGCTATAGCTTCCAAAGAGCCAAAGGTCCCAGCCAAAGGGGTAGAAAAACTCTGTGGGAACCATCTTGGTCTTTTCTCGCAGACCTCGGCCCCCCGGCCACCTCATCCGATGCTCCGGTCCTGCCTTGGAGGTGCATCTTCCTCCTCTCTATGAAGTTCCAATTATCAACTCAAAATACCACAGTACCGGTGTTGGGTATCGATATTCTTAAAGAATTGAAAGTCCAATATCTGCCTAAAACCACTGAACTGGTGTTTTAAAAACTCAGTTCTCAAATCCTGACACACTTCGAGATTTGTACACTGCATTGATATTTTGAAGTTGGGAAAACAGTGTTTCATTTTTCGAAAAGCTGCAGAAGAGCCAGGTGAGGGAGCAAAGTCATTACAAGAACAAATCTTATACAAGTTCAAAGATTTTTGGAATATGTGGCATATGGATAGGACTGAATTAAAATGGGAACAGGTAGCTCCCATATAGAATCATCACATCTACATATTAAAACTAAAAGAAATGAGAACTGGAAATGTCTTTTGAATAAAAATTAGAGCTCGCTGACAATAATTACGTTCTTTTCCAAAGAACACAATAGTTTTTTTTTTAAAGCTTCTTAAACATACCAAATAAAAGATGATAGTATTTAAAGATAAGTAATAAGAGAAAAATAGGTTAGTTGTAACTATTTTCTTCACACTGCCTCTAGGAATTTAAAGGCAGAAGAAACTTTTGGGGATATTCAAAGCTGGCATGAAAATCTACTCCCAATTCCAAAACTAAAGGACTACCACACTCCTGTTTTAGTTTCCATTTTAAAAATGATCAAAATAACAGTAGAAGTCGAGTCCCTTTTGGGATCAAAAGTGTATTTTGGAATATCTACATATAAAGAATGAGGTATCTTGGGAACAGAACTCAAGTTTAGCCACAAAATTCATCTGCTGCACATATGTCTTTGTATGCCTGAAGGTGACTGCACTTGAGTCTGACTGCCCGTTGTCAGATGAGACCACACTAAAATCTTCCATCTGTGGCACCGGGTCAGTACTCCATGAAACGGAGCATTTCACATTACAGATTTTGGGCTTAGAGCTATCCAACTGGTATTTTATTTTCAATGTAATTTCCATGCTTAAAGCAATTATCTTCATTCTTCAGCAGTGCTTAGTTTTGTAAAACATTACTTTCCTTGATTAATTAGCTAATAATTTCAAATAAATGTTTAATATTTCTTTATGCTTATAATTTTCTGTTTTGTAGCATATTCATAAATGATGGTATTTCAAGTTCAAAAGGTAACCTAAAATGTAAGAGAAGTTAGCATGGCATTCATGAACAATGTCCTTCCTTTCCCACTACCATGGAAATGAGGGTCCCACTTCCTGAATGATTTCATTTATTTATTCACTGTAATAAAAAGAACCCTGAGTACCAGGTCCAGGGAGGTGGGGGAAGAGAATGTGCTTAAGATTAAAAATGACTGCTAGCCTCTGCCCCGAAGACAACCCTGGTGACAGGAGACAGAAAATTCCTTATTCAAACTTAAAAGGGACAGGGACCTCCTATGACCCCAGTGGGCCGGGGCTCGCTCCAGGCCAGTGATCATCTTGGGCTCACACGGTTTCAGAGAAAGAGGACTGTAGCGAGCAGAGCTGGAATTAATCTCCAGACTTTGGCAAGCAGCAGCTGGGACATTTATCTAAACACTGAGGCTGGCTCTGTAGACTTGGTGGGTTTCTAAACAGGGCTTGTGGGCGGAGGGAACGAAGGTCACACCAATATTCAGGCACCAGGCTGTCTTTTTGCCTGTTGGAGGCGACAAAGAAAGCCAAGGCGTGCTGCACTGAGCTGATGTGGCTGGTGCCTATCAACAGAAGCTTCTCAACAGGGAAAAGCTCAAATGGTGTTGCAGAAAACCCATAGACAGAATCTGGGGCTCAGTGTGCCTGGGATGTGACATAAACACAGTATAGGGCATGGAATCTAGCTCGCTCAGTGGTAGAATGCTTACCCAGCATGGGGAAGGCCTGGGTCAAGTCCCCAACAATGCGACAGATAAATAAATAAGAAAGTGTGTGGAGAAACAAGCAGAATAGAATGCTAACTGTTCAGCTGAGAAGGTGCAGAGGTGGTGATTTGTATTTTATTCTTTTCATTTTGTTTTAAAATTTATCATAATAAAAAAAAATCAGTAACAACAACCAAACCAAAAAAAAAAAAAAAAAAAAAAAAAAAAAAAAAAAAAAAAAAAAAAAAAAAAAAAAAAAAAAAAAAAAAAAAAAAAAAAAAAAATCAAGGGCCAGGGATACAGCTCAGTGGCACAGGGCTTGCCTGTCAAATGCAAGGCCTTGAGTTCGATTCCCAATAACCTTTGCCCCTCGAAAAAAGAAAATAGGAAGGAAAAAAAAGAAAATCCACTAATGGATTTTCTGAATAAGACACTAAATGGAATAATAAATAATAGTGAAAGAAATGTACAAAAGAACAAATACATGCTTTACCCTGCACCAAATATTTACATCACTAAAAATCCGTTGAATAAAAGGCTTTAACTTTAACATGCTTTTAAATTCTCTGATTGGTAAACTTTCTTTTCTAAATGATGAAGTATAAGGTTGGTCAGATGTTTGAAATAATCTGTTTCTGTCTGTCTCTCCAGATTGGATCTTGTGGAAAGTCAGCCTGATAATTCACAGCAAAACAATGAAAGCTCTTTTGAGTCCTTGTATCCCAGCACTGATTATAATACAAACCTTGGTGGGAGGGGCCATGACATCCAATAACAGGGGACTCATCAAATGCAAGTCTGACATCTCACACACGGCGAAATCTACACCAATACTAGAACAATACTGGATGCTGTTGACTGACATGCTAAAGTATTCTTAATCTATTTGTAGAAGAACTACGAAAGATTATCACACTGCCTATATAGTAGGATCCAGTTTTTATATATAAAAAAAGATATATAAGCAGAAATCCAACAAGGATCCAACAAGGATCCATTCTACTTCCTCAGCAGCAGCTCTCTTGGGCAGCCCGAGTATAAGGGAGATTTTTTTCCCCTGGAAGTCAATTATCTTGAAAATTAAAAAAAAAAAAATGAAGTCTCAGTTTAGGGTTCTTTACTTTGGAAGACACTTGGTCTTTTAAAGAGCTTGGAGTTTGGAGACTGCTTAGGCAGGAGTTAACTGTATTTAAAGTGGGACCCTCAGAAATTCAGTCTGCTTCCAACTCAGAAATCAGAAGCTTCAGGAGGAAGAGGCTGTACAAAATGCAGTAGAGGAAACACAGAGTGTGTTAAGAAAAAATATATATCGGCAATGCTTTCCATTTTCTTCTTAGGAAAATACAATGCCTTCTCTTTACAGTTGTCTTAGAGGAGGCCAACGAGTACAACCTAACAGCAAGTGTGCAGGGAACCAGTTCCGGTTGCTGGGCTTCAGCATTCATGCACTGGGGAGCCAGGAAACTTCTCAGGACAGAGAGCACAATGCCAGGCCTTGTAAGGGCTGCTGCAGCAGAGAGGCCAGACGGTGGGAGCCGGAGCCAACCGCAGCAGCCCAAGGAAGTGAACTCTGCAAGTCCAGATCCTCAAAATGTCAGCTGCAGAGAGCCTTGCAGCTCTGCAGGATTCCAGCTCCCCCCAGAAACAAGGACAGCGGGCTTTCTGCGTGGGTGGAACAGATGCACTCAGTCCTGCCTGCAAGGATGTGCCTCTTTGTTGTAGGAGTGCTGCAGGTCACACCACAGAGATGTATGTGGGTGCCCTCCCAGGCTGTTGCGTCACGCCAGACAGAGGGCCACTTCCTCCCTGAACGGAGGCCAACCCTGTAGCTGCCCTTTTTGGGTGACAAATGCAGAGACATCCTGGAGGGAAAGGCTCACATAAGAAAGCAGAAGTCAGCTCCTAAGCCACACAAACCTTTCAGGTCTGTCACCTTATGTCGCACAGTCAAAGGCAGCAGCCAGGAGCACATACTCTGACCATCTCCTTACTGAGGAACAAATTTACACTCTGTTCCTGACTATCAGGTGTTGCACAAACAAGACAGAAGACTACTTCTGTCTTGTAATCCTGCCCTATGAGAGGCTGACACAGGAGGTAGCAAGTTTGAGCCGCCTGGACCAATCTCAAAAAAAATAAATAAATAAAAAAGAGAGACAGGATGTAGCTCAGTGCAAAGGCTCTGGATTCAGTCTCTAGTGTCTCAAAACAAAAACAGAACAAAAATAAGACTATACCAAGCAAGCAGAAAGAAAGGTGGTCAAGGTCCTGAGTTTAATCCTTGGTACCACAAGAAAGAGAGAGAGAGAGAGAGAGAGAGAGAGAGAGAGAGAGAGAGAGAGGAAGGGAAAGAAAGAAATGAAGGAAGGAAGGAAGGTAGGAGAATTCTACAGGAAATGAGAAACTCAAGTTCTTCTTCAGATCCAAAAAATAAATTTAAATTTGTTCCTTCAGAGTAATACCACACCAAAAGTGCTGAAAATGTGTTATTTCAACCTAATGATCCAGTGTAGTTGCCACAAATAGGAGAAAATGGCGGACTGTGACGATACCTACACCTGCCAAACTTGGAAAACTAGGGTAAGTTAAAAGGCTGTATTTCCAAAGAAAAAGTACTCAGACGTCAATACTCAGGGCAGTTGCAGACCATGATGCAAACAAAGGCAGAACTTCCACAGGAGAGTGATTTACATCAGAAGACAGATTCAAACATATCTCATGACAGTGTTCCAGTAGATGGCAGTGTATTGAGAAAGGGCATCTTGGTAAAACTTGTGTGGTGGTACCACCCGGCCCCAAATCTGGAATTCACCAGAAAGGCGGTAATAACTGAATGTCCTAATTGAAGGGGCTCTATGAAATGAGAGGTCGTTCTCACTCTTCTAGAATTCTCAGTACATTTAAGTTCAACATCACAAAATATGAAGAACAGAAAGAATACATGGAGAGCACCCCCAAGTCCCTGATTTCCTTTGTCCTGTCTCTTGTTTCTTTTAATTGCTTCTAATTCAGTATTCTCCGTAAGTAAGCTTTTACTTCTTAAGGCAATAGAGCATTATTCTCTTGCGCTCTCCAAGGAAATTGCATGCACTATGGCTGCACATCATGCTTTTACAAATTTGTGCAATTTCTATCACCAAATCATAAATATTTAAGGGCACGCATCCAAACCATCACACAGGAAAATTCTATATTGGACACTTTCAAGTAAATATGTCTTTTAGTAAACACTGTTTATGCCATTATCTAAATCATAGAAAAATAGCCCACATTTCAGATTCTGAAAATTGGGTAAATTAAATGTGGGTTTGCACAGCATGAGGTAAAGTCTATCTTCCCCTGATTTCCCACTTCTGTTTCTTGTCCAGTAATGGAGAAAGGGACAATTCAAGCAAACACTCCTCAGTTTTGGAAAAAAAGCGACCCAGGTATGAGAAGTTTTTCTTATAGTCCTGCAATCTTATACCCCACAGACACTGAATTATTAATGGGGAAAAGAGAGAACAAATAACGCAGAGAGGGCTGTTGGCAGCCGTTGTTTAGGTTCATGATGTTACACAACAATGAGCATGTCCAATTCACCTGCCAGGAGCTATCTGAGTCTTACTCTAGAGTTCCATTTTCCTACTTTGATCTTATCCAGCATCTGGCTGGTTGATGGTCCATGTCAAAGGATGTAGATCTTCTTTTTATACCATTAAACTTTGGGATCTGGTTATGATATCACGCCTCATGGATTTTCATCTACTAAATGGTCATAATAGTGGGTATCTGTTCCCTGCAGAATCCAGGGTTGTGCTGGGAAAGGAAATGGAAAAATTAGGATTTTATTAGTCTCCTTAGTGTTGTATCCTTCTGTCCTCACGGGCCGCCTGGAACTGTCCCATCATCTCAACTGTCAGACAGGATGGCAGTAGGAACACTTGGTCCACGTGCTATTTTAGAGAGGTTAAACAGGCAAAGGACTGCTGTTTGCATTTACAATGAAGTTTTAGCTAAGGAGCCGATTCAGTGGAGGTGCCTTCAAGAGGGCACAGGCAAGGACAGAGGGGCAAGGACAGAGGGGCAAGGCCAAGGCACCCGTGAGCAGGACCACGTGATCCGATCTTTCAAGCTGCTAAGCACATTGATTTTTCTGCCCGGCTACATGGTGCTCTTTAGTGGATTGTTTTTCTCCTTTACTTTTGGGGAGATAGATCCTATTTAGGCAGCTGACTCTATTTCTAGATAAAAAAGCATTCCCAAACCAGCTCTTAAAATGATGTGTGGGATCTATTTCAAAATAATCTGCCCTTCATAATTAAACTACCTTACATGTACCTAGCAACAACTTGTGAACATGGAAAGTTCTGAGCCTGACTCCAATCACGAGCTATTGTTCTGAACAGTTAAATTCTTTTAGGATGTCAAACATTAGAAATACAATAACTAGGGGCCAACAAGATAACTGAGTGGTCTAAAGAGCCTGCTTAGGCAAGCTTAGGCAGGCGCTGGGGATCTTGGTTAGATCCCCAGCACCATATGCTGTGCCAGCCCTGCCCCTACAGCGGGCTGAGCAGGCAAAAAAAAGAAAGAAATCTGACAACTGAACAAACAGCCCACTAAGTACTTAAAAATGTGCAACTCTTTTGGAGTGAAAATTTGCACTGGAGGGCAAATGCAAATTTTTTGGAAAGTACCATAAGTTGTACCATAAAATATAATCTATATACTGACCTTGTGCACACAAGTTCTTTTAAAACTGGAATGAGAAAGGGAGAGACAGAGACGGGGCAGAGGGCATATACATTAGTTCCTGCCTCTGATGTCAGGTAGGTTAAAGCCAACCTCTTGGCATAAAGCGGCATGATTCGACTTCATCTGAAGGAGTAGGGTGAGTGGTAAAATGTCTATTTCTGGATAGGCTAATGCAGCAGGTTGCACACTTGAAAGAAAATTGAGAACACACCCAGGGGGTTCCAGAATTATAAACCCAAAATTTTATAAACTCTGATTTCTGCTAGGGGCTCTTGGAAGCAACTCTGCTTTTGCTTTGGGCAAGAGATCTGATTTGGATTTCCTTTTTCTTGTAATCTCCCACTAGAGGAGAACTTAAGGATTGCCTCATTTCTGCCAGAGTTAAAAAAAAAATCTCTTCTATTGTATAATTACACTTCAGCATCAGCCAAGGCAATTTAGGTGAGAGGTACATTGCAGTTGTTTGGAGGCTATTTCAAACCTCCTCTTACCTCTTCTCAGCACATCTGAAAAACATAAAACAACACAGTCTGGCAGCACACCTTTCTGTCGATACTTACTTGGTAAGTATTACCAAGCAATCTCCACAAGACAACAGAAACCTCCCCAGGACAAGCTGTAGGGTCCTGCCTGCGTCTCCTTACTGCATGATGCACACACCCCAAGGTACTGAATTTTGGGTGTCACATGTGAGGGCCCCTTCCCACTGGAGCCCCCATTAGGAGGAACATCTCCCATGCTGGGTGCCCAAAAGCTAGTGAAGGTGTAGGGTGCAGAGAGCTGGCCCCACTGCCTCCAGGTAGCTTGACTCCGGTGCACCTGCAGACCTGCAGCTCCTTGGCTACTGAGCTGGCTGAGCCTTCCGCTGACATCACAGCCTCCATCACCTCCCAACTGAACCTTGAGCACTTCCTCCGCAAACCACCTCGGGAGAATCTCTAGTTCTAAGGATTCTAATCTGTGATACTTCAGTAATCTTCTGGAAACAAATTAAAATGAACATGGGTTATGCTTACTGTGGTGAAGAGCATCTGTGCTTAGACCCAGGGGAATAAGCAGATGTGTGACAAGCTTAGGATCACATACAGGAAAAATGAGAATGGACAGAAAACCGGGAAGGCTGGAGTCTACAGGAGCTCTCATCCCACACTCGGGCATCAGCTTAACAGGCAAAAAATCCTTTCAGTCCCAGATTCATTTCCCAGTGCAACCACAGAGCATCTTCATAAGACATTTTCCATCTGTGTTGTTATGTAAGACAAGGGCAACCTGTGCTGCACAACAAGGAGGTTCCTCTCCCTAATACTGTGGTAGTTAGGTGGGACGAGGCAAGCTAGCTTTCTGTTGACTGCTGCTTGACACTCAGTAGTCCCCAATTCCAACGGACAGAATTAAACAAAACCGTCAGGTAAAAGTGGGATGCCTGATGTGGTCCTGAGGTCAACTCATAGCACACCAAAAAGAAAAGCACCATTAACCCTTTCTTTTAATAATTAAAAACACAACATGAATCAACTGCTCTCCTCAAGAAGAATCTGCCTCTGTTGGCTCAGGTAAGCAAAATGCCTTGATTTAGAGATGCCTTGGGAGCTTGTGGCTACCTCTTTCTGGTCCTTCTCTTAACCCCGCATCTTCCTCTGCTTTGTCCTGGAAAGCTTTGGCTCTGGGCTAACTCACAAGCCTGGGAGTGCTGTGAGGGTGGAGGAGAATCCCACCAAGGTCTGCACCTCCTGGGAGCTTCTTTTCTGCAGCTTAAGATAGGTAGGTGCTTATCAGGTTACCTAGGACAGCTCCCTTGGGGGTGGACTTTGAGGCTCTGCCAGGCAGTCACTCTAGCCTGTCCTTCTCTTTCTAAGGGCAGACTGACAGGTGGTCAGCACTGGCTGACACCCTCAGGCCTCCTTGCTAAACTGGAAACGCCCTGCCCATAGCATGAATAATACCAATTTTCTTCTGTCTCTGTCTCTCTGTCAGTCTCTGCTTTTGCTCTTCTTTTTTTTTTTGTAATAGAGTCTTGCTATGTTATCCAGGCTGGCCCCAAACTCCTGGGCTGACATGACGCTGTCTCAGCCTCTCAAGCAGCTGGGGCTGCAGTGGTGCAGCACTGTGCCCAGATCTTGCCATTTTTAAAGAGCATTATCTTTCTCCAGTTTTAAAAATTATTTGCCTTCCGAATAATCCTGCTGAGTGGCAAGGCTGGGATATCCTTGGTGATAAATGATCAGCTCACAGATGGGCAGCCCTCTAGGAGCAGAGCTGTAACAACAACCTTGTTTGATTTGGGAGCTATAGACTCAGCCTGCAATCTCAGCTGTGCCTCCCATTGGAACTTTCAAGTCAAAATATTTCTGGGAGCTGGGAGTGTAGTCCTACGTATGGCATAAGCTTGCCATGCACAGAGGCTTGGATTCAATGAGGGGGACAGAGGAGAGAGAGAGAGAGAGAGAGAGAGCAGAGACAGACAGAGAGAAGGAAGAGGAAGGGAGAAAGAGAAGAAAGAGTGAAAAAGAGAGGGAAAGGAAAACAAAGGGAAATAAAGAGAGGAAGAAAAAAAGAAAAAAAATTCTGCAAAGATGGTAATAGTAACATGTATTTCACAAAATTATAATGAAAAATAGAAACGCCAGTATACAGAAAATTCCCCAGCAGGTGACACCTAACAGATGCTGGGTAAACATGCACAGCCTTCCTACTCAAGGACCCCTCTGTGTGACCCCACCAGCTGAGAGTTTCTTGTGAAACAAGGTGGCAAAGATATGACTGTGATGAACACAGCAGCAGAAGTGGCTCCGGAATGCGAGTGTTGGGAACCTGAGGCTCTGCACGAGAGGGCCCTGCTGAGAGCAGCCTACCTGGTGGTGGTCCGGATGGTGTTTTCCTTCGTGTGATTGTGCTCTTTGCTCACTTTCTCTGTAAGGAGAAGGCATGAAACACATACCTCTTAAGCAGTGCTCATTCAAATTCCAACTTTTAAGATTAAGCTGAAACACCCCCAACCTGTCTCTCATGACTTTCTTTTACTTTCTTTTTTCACCACCCCAATCCTCCCTATCTTCCAGAGAAAGACGCTCAAAAGCATACGGAATCTAGCCACAAAAATATTTCACTGGAAACCAATCAACAGAAACTGATTAATAAATTTCAGGTGTGTTGTCCGATTTTAATCAAGCTTTGCGAAGTGTGTATACATGTATGCACACAACACACATGAATGTGTGCACAGGGTCCATCATTTCTATTCTATCTTTTCCCAGCTGAAAATTTCTGCTTTCCTGATTCAGCAGGAAAACTGCAGTTGTTGCAACTGTCCTGCCCCTGGCTTTGATAACAACCTTTATTTAGGCTGTATTGTGAGCCTCCTTTGTGAGAGGGGCCATAAAAACAGTCAAAAGACCTCTTGGTGCCATCATCAACTGTTTATTCTGATAAATGTCACCAGGGACAAAACAGCCCATTAGACAAGAAGAGGTAAGCCCTCCCTCAGTGGGTGCTGATGTCCGCATCTCCCAGCTGTCAGAAATGATTTAATTAGCTTTCGAGAACACAGAACTCGATCTCTGGCCTTCCCAGCCCAGCTCAAATGTGAGGCCTCTACCCCGGCCATCACAGCTCTCAATGCCTTCTTTCAAGCAATTAGAATAAACCTGGATAACTGAACAAGGGTTTCATATTTCAATGGCAGGCAAGACGAATTTCCAATCTTGTGGACTTTTGTAAAAATGTAAACAAAGTTTTATAACATCTGTCCTGTACTTTGCAACACTCACCTAAACCCACTGCATGCATGTTTACACGGACAGTTTCTGCTCCCTCAACAGTGACAAAAAAGGTACACTTGGATTGCCATCCAATATTCTTGCAGAGCAGGAAGTGAGGTATAAATGACTTGTCTGAGGTCACCCAGGCCATGACAGTGCCACGGTGAGAATTCTCAGACACTAAGCTTGTAGCTGATAGGAGACTGATTAAGCACTGCTACAGACAGGAACTTTCTGAAAAGATCCACTCAGGTCTCACTTTTCACTAATTTAAACTCTTATATCATTATCCAAGTGGTATTGTTTTTAGATAAAATTTAGCTTTTTAAAAAATGGAATCCCATGAGGTTTAGGAGGTTGCAAAGACCTAAGCGCGCTACTAAGTTTAGTTTAGTAGATGAATGATTTCTATGACTGTAGAGATCTATGTGGATACAGTCTTTGTTTGAAAATGTGGGGCCACCAGGCTCATGTGACGCTTCCACAGGTAGGTGTGTCACCAGGGTCATGAGAAGGGGAACTGTGAGATTTTAGTTTTTCAGTATTTCTCTTGCAGGGGTTAATATGGTATTTAATAGGTGTTTCGATGTCCTTAACAAAACAATTAAAGATCTGTAACATGCCCTCTTGATGCATAAGCTCCAGGGCAAAGGCTAATGCCATAGAAAAGTGAATATGTGCACATTACCAACTTTAGGCATGGGACTTAGAAGAGCTGACAGAAGGGACAGGTCTGGTTTTCAGACCCTCAACTATTTCATCAAGATACTCCCCTGGGCTGGCACTTCTTCCACTTTTGAATTCCAAGTATTCTAAGTGGAAATTAGTTTACTGAAAACGCTCTCAGGGCAGTAGCTGAAAATGGTCCTCATGCTTTCATTTTTTTTTTGCTTTTCCTTTCTTTGTTTTGATAAGAAACAAAACCTCATTAATTTGGAGCCCATGGTAATCCTATCACTGCTGGAGTAAACTGAAGTCTATCTTTAGTATATGAAAACCAAAAAGCTGTTGATCAGATCAACTACCTGAACACAATCAGAGGTGAGGTGCTTATCCCCGTCAGTAGGGACCTTCTGCACGAAACTGCACAATTCCAATTTCAAGTGATTCTTTTTTTTTTTTTTTTTAATATTTTTAAAATTCATTTTAAAGAGAAGAAAAAATAGCAATGAAAGAGTTTCAAAACAGGTTAGTAGGACGGTTACAATAAGTGATACACTGCATATTGTTGTCTTCATAGTTATTCAGAGGTCAAGATGCTGACATGATATCTAAACAATTAGTACAAACGTTTCTTCTCAATGACCTAAGAGAAAGTTTTAGTTTCTGTACATCTATCCTAACTTTATTGTGTATACATACATATATATATTTTTTTTTTCCACAACAAAAGTCCTTTATTTACACTTTTGCAAAGTTAGTAACATGTGACACAAGGTTGCCTAGCGACTAATTGCTAACCTTAACCAGACAGGATGTTTATCTCAGGACTGAGGTAGCTGTTTGCTTTAGGCACTAAGGCCCAGCCCCACTACACACATTTGATCAATTTCCTAGATTCCATGGCTCCCAATATATTCCCCCTTTTTTGTTTTGTTTTGTCAGAGGTGGGTGCTTCACTACAGTTAGATAAATTACATTTGGAGGAGTCTTTAAAGGATCTTTTCATGCTTGATGGCAGTCCAAAGACTGTAAGTCCTTGAATTAAGCTAAATAACCCAGTTTTGCTGAATTTATGTGATTCTTTACTATTTTTTAAAGCAAGTTTGGTACAAATTTCAGTTGGCAGCACTTGACTAACTGTTAATTTGTGTGACCATATGCCTGTAAAAGTACTAAAACTGATTTATGTCTAGAAAATCCTATTGTTTGGGCTGGCTTTTAAAAAAATTTAAAAAATAACAAACTGTTTTAAGGGTCCTTCCAGGGACTCTCAATTACTGACATCTTTCTCTGGTGAAACTTACCTGACAGTTGAAAGAGAAGCTCGGAGGCCATCTTCACTGAGATGTCCTGACTGAAGAGGTTTCTTTCCGGGAGGACTCTGCCCTCCGGCATCTTCTGTAAGGGTTCGGTTTTCTCACGTCCTATTAAAGTGCTGTAGCCAACATTCCGGTTGGGTGACATGGAGACATGCGAGTCCTGGATGTCAACTTCCATGGGCTCCTCCTTAATCTTCACCAACTGGGTCTCCTTGTAGCTCTCCGCTGTGAGCAGGTGAAGGAAGAGAAACAGAGACACCACCATTGTGTTGCTTAACTCCCAGACAAACTGAGTTCTAAACACAAGGAAAAGCAAGAGCCATGACACTTTGGAACCACTGGTTCAACCCACGTGGCATCCTGAAAAGGCAGACAACTTTAGTATGTCATCGCAGAGAGATCCAGTGGCAGGCCCAAGACACTCAAGGGCAGCTGGGCCAGGGCCTAAAGTCTGGTCTGGCCACCACAACACACCCTTCCTTTCTACCATGCTCCGTGTACAAACGTTCTCCATGATCAGTGTTAGCCCCTGTTTTAGAACGCACTCAATTGCAGCAAATAGGAGCAAGCACATTAATATTGCCTCTATTTTCAAAGCTCAGATCAATTTTTTCCCCTCTTACTTCCAAGGCACCTAAATTACTGAAGGTTAAGGGCGGGGGTCAACTTAAGGAAAGATTTTTACCTCTCTGGAAGCTGGTAATCCTTCAAGAACACCCAGATAGTTAACTGCAGTCAAGGACTAACACCTAGAAAATAATAATCTCTTGGGTTGTAATTTACTGACTGCTCTTCCTTTAGATGTGGCTCCTGGATGCACTGTCTTTAAACTGAAACACATTTGCTTTGTACATGGAAGTGTCCATCCATGTCTATGTGTTCCTTAGAGCTAATTATAGGATAGCCTTGAAACCAGGTGGGGCAAGCAGTTCAGGTGTTAATTTGAGCCACTTTAGAACAAGGCTGCACTTTAAAATCAATAGATATTCTGCTTAGGCAGAATGCAGTGGCCAGGGTTTGATCCCCAGTGTGTAGTGCTGGCCCTGCCCCGGGGGAACCATAGGAGGCTGATTGAGAATGGGCATGGTGGGGCGCACCTGTAACCCCCTCCACCCCCGCATGAGAGGCTGAAAACAAGAGAATCACTACAAATCCAATCTGCATAGTGAGACCCTGTAGACCCTGTCCTAAATGCATTAGAAAGAAAGAAAGAGAGAGAGAGAGAGAGAAAGAAAATCAGTAGATATTTATTGGTAACTACTGTGCAGATGGCATTCTGGAAAACAAAAACCAAACTACACTGTAGATAAGAGATAGGTAGATAGATAGGCAGAGTAAGGAGATGAACAGTGGCCCTCAGCTAGGTGTGCTACACCCAGAGCCAAAGAACCAACAAATGTGACCTTAGTGGGAGAAAAGGGGTCTTGGAGATTGAAGTTAGGTATCTCAGGATGAAATCACCTTAGATTACACAAGTGAACCCTAAATCTAGTGACAAGTGTTCTTCTTAGAGACAAAGGAAAATAGGACAGACACTATGGGAAAGGCTGTGTAAAGACAGAAAGACAACAGAGTTAAAAGAAACAACAAACTGCCAGCAGGGCTAATGAGATAGCTCAGCAAACTGAGCGCCTGTGTAGGCATGCACAGGGACCGCTTAGTCCCCAGCACCACATGCCATGCCAGCCCTGCCCCTGGGTGAGCTGAGCCAGTCACCAAGACCAAGTGTATTGGGGCACACCTCCAATCCAGCGCTGGGGAGGCTGAACACAAGATCATTAAGAGTCCTGGCTGTGTATTGAGACCCTGTACCAAATACACAAAAAACAAACAACAAAAACAAACAAAACAAAACACAAGGAATGCTGGAACCAAGAGTCCCCATTAGAGAATCTGTTGGGTGGAGTCCACCCAATACACCTGGCCAGAGCCATGAAAGAACAAGTCACCTACCAACTCTGGTGATTCTGTACAGCAGAGCTAAGAAACTAACACAACTAGACGATGGGCAGAACAATAAGAAAGAGAATAAAGCAGGTCTTGATCTGTTGGGCAGCCGGGAGGTGTCAACTGGGAAACTTCATGGCTATAACCTGGCTGGTCAGAAAAGCAATGCTTTCCCTATAAAATGCAGCATGTCAAACACACAGCTTATAGACTGGCAATAAAAGAGACAGAAGATCATTTTAAATTAAATAATTAAAATTAATAAGGTGCTAGCAATAAGATTGTAAGAAAAGTGTCAACTGTTCTTTTCCTGGCATACTGCACATGCTTAGGAAAAACGACCTGGTTTTTGTCAGCAACTAAGCTGTAGACAACAATGATATTTTAGATCTCTTCCTTGCTTCCTACTCCTGCCAAGATGCTTTTTCTCTATATATTTGTGAAGTAGCTCAGGAAAATTCAAGTCATTGATTCAGCGAATTATGAGAAGAGGAAGGAGAAGGAAGAAACAGAGAAGGAACAGAGGAACAGGAAGAGCAAGAAGGGGAAGAGAAAGAGGAGGAGGAGGAAGAGGGGGAAGAAGAGGAAGAAAAGCATGGAAAGCTTCTCAAGTTGGTGCTTAGCCTCTTGTCTTCTCTTGCAGCTGCTCTGATTCTTTCTGGAGTACCAAATTCCTGCTCCAGGCTGCCCCTGTCTCTTCCCTCCACAGGGAGCCACCTGACCTCCAGTTGGATCAACTCCCCACAGGAGCAGGCCTCACACACCTGCATCTGGGAGTTCCTCTATAGTACTTAATAGCTGGAAAATAAACAGTGGGGTCAGTGTCACAGGTACATAACGATGCTTCTGGACCTTGCACTGGTGATTTTGAAGTCTGAGGACAAACACAAAGAAACACTAGGACAAATACAAAAGGATTCCTTGAGTTAAAAAAAAGTCCTAACAACAGAAAGAGCAAAGCTAAAGAAAAGCTCCATTATCTCTCTTCTCCCTCCAACTCCACCTCCCCAGTTTTGACCCTAGATTAACAACCACCTGGCTCTCTGCACCACTGACTTTAATGAAATTAGTTTTAACATCTACTTGGGATCATTTCAAGTCTGATTTGCATGGGAAGTGCTTTCTGCCCTTTCCTATGACAACTCTTGACCTTTCGAAAATGCACAAAACACTGATCACTGATAAAAACCTTTAGCATCCTTAATCTCCCTGATGGATTCCAGACTCACAGAGAAGGGTTTTCAAACTGACATCTCAATGGGCAAGTGAGACATAATACAATCAATATTTTCATAGTCCTTTCTCTTTCAAGCAATAATGTCAAGTGTTTTCTTGCCTTTTTAAAAAAATAGGATTTCTCAACCTTGAAACCCATCAACATTTGAGGCAGCAAGATCTGTGCTGTGGGGGGATGGGAAGTGCATTCTAGCACATCTGGCCACCTGTGTAGTCCCTACCCACTACACACCAATAGCTCTACCCTCTAGTTTTAAAAACCAAAAATGACTCAGAGATTATAGAGGCATCTCTGACAGGAGATGCCTGTCTGAAAATCACTGCTTTAAAGTTTTTGCTACTTGCTAATTGGTTCCAAAAAAACCAGGCAAAATAGCATCTATGGCGAAAAAAGAAAGCAAACGCTCCTTTTAGGTTTGAGCCTAGACTTACCTGGGTATTAATCACCATCTCAGCCAGTTCCCTGGATAGGCTGGCCTGGGGTCACGAGTCCGGCTGACTGGGGCCCAAGGTGTCTGCTCTGTACCCATGTAGCCCCCAGCCAGCTCTCTGCTGTGGCCTGGGGCCTCCTCACAAATTACGCCTTCCCACTCACTCTTAGCTTTGCCTCCCATTCAAAAGCAGCTCTGTACAGCCAGGACTTTACTGTTTCACCTATACCCTCAGTGGGAACAGGTTCACAGTCCCTAAAATAGTAAGACAAACACTTTTATCACAAGTGACCTAATACTGCTACTCCAAGAAATAAACTAGCACATGAAGGACAGACAAAGATTTAATAGCATCTAGAGCAGTGGGCCATGAGTGATCATCCATCTACTGCAATGCTTATTTATATTTTATAATTTTTATGTATATTTTGTAATATTTTATAATTTAATGCTACATATGAATATTGTGTCATTTGCCTAATTTAAAAAAAAAAAACAACAATTACATACACCCATAAAAGAAGATGAAAAAGTTCAGACTGTGACAGATAAGTGTGGAATGACATTTCTTCCAATGTTTAGCTGCACTGGGAAGGCAGATTCGTAAATCAGATAAATCCTATTCAAACTCAGCTTGGTAACTGAAGGGGAAAAAGTAACAACACTGTCTTTTCTACCTTCATAAACACAAATACATATTAGCTATCACACTGAGCATTATTTCATCCATCAGTCATGGGGCCACTCTCTACTCTTTTTTTTTTTTTCAAATGTCTGCTAAGTACTGTGCTAGATGGATGATACGTGAGACACCAAGATAAATAAGACAGAGTTCTTGGCCTTGAGCAATTTAAATCTAGATGAGTGATGAGGAAAGTACAAGCATGCCCTTAATACAAGAAGTGAAATTAAAAAACAGTGTGCAAAGAAGAGTCAGGCCAGGAACCAAAGCCCAGAGGTGGAACTGAAACCTCTCCGGGGTGCTGAAGAATATCGTGTTGTCTGGACGGGCGCTGTGCAGAGGCACAACCACTACCTTGAATGATCAGTGCTCTTAGAGTGGAAGAAAAGCAATTCCATTTTCCTTTCTATTTTCTCTTGAAACCTGTCAGGGAGGAATGGGCTTTTCCCTTGTTTCTGGTTGAAAACCCAAGCAGACCCACAACCTGATAACTCTTCCTGAACACAAAGGCTTATAACCCACTTAAAGAGCCAAACAGTCTCAATTCAGAAAGTCCTACAGGAGGTGTCACAACCCCACCTTCCGTGGGAGGTGAGACCTTGCTCTCCCTGGCAGGGGGTAAGGATCCTGCCCTAGGAAACAAAGAAAAGAAAGGGGCTAGTCTGGTCCTTCCCTTTTTGCTGTCTTCTTTCTAACATACCAGGGGCACTTCAGGCCTTACAGCAAAACTAAAACAAGATCACCTCTTCACCCACTGCCCTGCTGGGGATGGTTTTATGCTCTTGGACCCAATATTTAATGGATTTGCCCTTCTAGTCTTCAAAGACCTTTAACTGATGGTGCTCTCCGTCTCTGCCCTCTGGTCTCCTGACCCAGTGAGCTGCCCTAGACCAGGCACTTAGCTCCTCCAGTGCCCCAATCATCTTCTGTTGATTTGCACCTTCCTTTGTGCTGAGGACCTGTCCATCTCTAAATGACCCCAGAGGGCAGCCTTTAAGACAAACCCATGCCTGCCCTTCTATGGGAATCTGAAATGGGTTCAGGCTTTAGGAAACAGACATCTCTATTTGGTCAAAGGCCACATTTAGAATGAACACAGCACCATGGCAACTCTCACTGGGTCACCAGAGCAGGTGGGGGACCCATTTCTCCCCTTCTAAGTGGGTCAGCACACTCCTCGTGACACCCATAAGGCACACTCTTTAATCCTGGGTAGGGGCAGGCATTCCTTCTTTATAGCAGTTCAGCTCTCTCTAAAGAAATCTTCAAAATCCCTTCTTGCCTTAGTCTTAAAAAACCTCACACTTCTGTACTCTAAATCTGTCCAGAAGAACTATATGGAAGTGAAACATATGTAGCATAAAATTGACCGTTTCACTCATTTGTACCATAAACTCCATTGTCATTACATCTAACCATTTGATTGGGAAACTATCACCACCACCCATATCCAAAACTTTTTCATCATTCCCAATGGAAACTCTGTATCCAGTAAAGGACAAATCCTATTTCCTCCCAGCTCACACTTTCCATTTGCTACCCTACTCTACTCTGTCTCCATGCCTACAGTGTTATCAGTGTAATCCTCAAGTCCTTTTTAAAAAAATATTCTTTATGCTGAATCTTTGGTGGTGAAATCAAATGATCGATCTAACATACAGAGCATCAGGTTACAGTGTAGAGAAATAGAACTGGATAGGCACAGAACACATCATCTCAGGTACTGGGTTTAGAAGCCTGCAGCCAATGAGGTCCATGGGAAGCCAGCCTGGGGTGGACTGCACATGGTGTGGCTCGGTGTGACAGCCTCCAGAAAGCTGTCTGGCAGTGCTGCTGTAAAGAAACAGGAGGAAGCAGAAGTAGGGACAGTCTTGGAGTCTACTGGAAAGACC
Source organism: Ctenomys sociabilis (assembly GCA_004027165.1). NCBI lineage: Eukaryota > Metazoa > Chordata > Mammalia > Rodentia > Ctenomyidae > Ctenomys > Ctenomys sociabilis. The sequence continues at coordinate 123,976 of PVKA01002042.1, forward strand.
TAAACAAGAGCAGACAAGTGTCCAAATTGAAGCCCAGGCTTTGGACGGTAGAAAAGAATTACTGCATATTCCAGAAATTGAGTGGAAAGGAGTCAGTGGATGACTGAATTGATGTCTGAATTAAAGAGGGAGACATGTAAGTGAGCCCTATCTTCACAGGGAATGTATAAGAAGCAGGTGAGATGAGCAAAATTTTCTGAGTTTTTTCAAGCCTCTACGATGTGGATGACAGTATGAACAGGTAGCAGGAACACAGAAAGTAGGTCAGGGAGAAATGCAGAGGGAGATTCATTCATGTTTGGCCTCCACTTTGTTGATCCCTAAGAAGTGGAGGTGGTGAGAGTTACGGGCAGGAAGGGAGGAGCACTCGTATTACTGAGGTCAAAAAATCCTCAAAGCCCAAGGACCTGGGTGAGGTTAGTGAAGGAGAGCGAACAGAGAGCGAAGGTGGGCTGCAACTGTTATTATTTATTCTTCAAGAAAAGGAGAAGACTAGATGTGGGGGGAAGACATGGAGAGGGAATGGTCCGATGTGGGGTGGCAGTCTGGAAGCCCAGAGAGAAGCTGGGCACTGGAGGCGCTGTGCCAGCTGTCTGCTCCCTGCCACTATCCCTGTTCCCTTCCTGCTCTGCTCCCTGCACCTGGATAATGACTCCTTCCCTGCCCCACAGAAAGGCCCTCCTCCTTGGCCCTCCTCCATGTGGCTTCCAATGCTTGCAAGTGGAAATACTCTAGCTGCCTGAACAGGCCGTGTTGCTCACCTTGCACCTTTTTTACACTCTTCACTTCTGATAAAACCTACTCAGATTTCTCTGTGCAGAGGGCCCCTCCGTGTGCAGCCTTCCCATGTCTCCCTGGAGCTGCCTTCTCTCCTGTTTTCTGTCTAGACCTTACAGACCTTGCAAATATCGGGATGCCTCGCATTGCAAATGATCTTGCACAGATTTGCTTCCCTTCTGGACTGTGCTTCAGGAGAGTCTCAGTGCTTAGGCCATCTCCATCCTCACAGCTTTGCGCAGGGCCTACGTGGTCGAAACACATTCACAACAGGACACCCGCAGTGGGTACACAGTAGGTGTGTCACACTGTTCTCCTTTTCCTGGTGCCATAGACTGCTACAGACACTCACTCATGCTACAAAGTAAGTACCAAAGGGTGATGCTGGCAAGGACACTAAAGTAAACAATGTGAACTGGACATCCCCTTTCTAGATTGAACACGATCTCAGTCCTGAACGAGCAGGGCCTCTGGAAGAAGCTATGATGAAATGCTTCACTATCTCCAGTGATCAGATTAATTAAAAATCTTTCATCGCCGATTTACCACCCTCAAAGATACAAAGGTCTTGGGTGGGCATAAAAATACCTTCCACATATGAAACTCGACTCCTGCAGGTGTTGGGTTTTCTTAGCACTCTGGGAGCAGCCAAGTAGGCCAAAATAACCAGGTGAAGGGAAACAACTGAGCAGGAACCAGCAGTGGGATCACACAGCTCCAACCTCCATTCCAGGGCCTGGCACTTGCTGGCATCTGATAAAGGCAAGCTGCCTTCTCCCTTTGCCTTCTCTTTCTGCCTTGCCAAAATCAAATGGAATGAAGACTTGGGCTAGGCTATCTTGGCTACACGGAGAACAATTAAGCCCCAGACCGCTGGAGCAGAGGCCAAGGATGAAGGCAGAAGTGGAAACGCTACTCCACAGACATCTGATACTATGTCTGGCTTTTTCCTTCTTGGAGAGGGGTAATGTGGGAGGGAGGATCTGTGGGCCCTGCAGCCGCTCCCTCTTCCTGTAACTGCCATGAGAGGACCCGGTGCATCTGGGAGAAATGGGTCTCCATACTTGTGATGAGAACTGAGAGCTGGATGCTCAGGCACTGAATGACTTCTCCCTCTCTGCTTTTTCATCCAAGCTCCAGAAAAGAACAGAATCTCACATATGCTAAGACAAATCTTAAGTTCTCTGCAGCACTAGATTAGTATGTGCTTCTTCTCTGGGGGAATTGTATGTGAGGCTTCATTTGCCTCTGCACTGTGGACCTATATTCCTCCTCATAATGACCACAGCACAGTAGTCTTCAGTGGGGAAAGGCTCCCTGCCCTGCTCTGAAGAAAGGCATGAAGACAGGAGCTTGTCCATAGGTGCTGAACCCTCTGGGAGTTGCACAAGCTCTGTCAGACCCCATCCTCCCTACTAGACACACTGGTCATGTTTCTAGGGAAAGAGGAGACTCTTCATGAAAAGAAGCAAGGGTGAAACAGGCTTCTTTCTAGTTCTTCTAAGTATATGAGAACCTTCTAGAATGGTTGTTTCCAACAGAATACCCACAAGTGACATCCAGAGCGCATGTGCATGTACACACCCACACCCCATAACACACATTTCATCCAAAGTAGTGCAGGAGTAACTATGCAAACCACGAGATCAAGCCAATGTCCTTGAGGAAGGCAATCGAAGATCTGGATCAAATTAAATACAGACATTCCTCATTTAATGACCAAATCCTGGACTTGTGGCTAGGTCATTAAATGAATGGGTCACTCAGTGAGGAACTGTATGCAGCATATACATTACACTATTCAGAACAAAGATGAAAGGAAACACCAAATCTACGGCTTTGCTTTTTACTTGTATGACTCTTACATGCAGCACTGTGATGTATAATAAAATATAAATGACAGCACCATACCACCAGCAAAAATGACAACTATAAACAAAGTGTCTGTATCAAAAAATACACTGGTGCTCAATAAATAAGATGTACAAAAAAAAAAACTGTAGGAAAAAGACATGATAGGTCGTAAGTTTGAAGTCATTAAACAGGTAGGTCATTAAGTAAGGAATATCTGTGACCTATTTTTTTGTTTTTCTTCAGATGAAACCAATCTTCACAGGAACACAAACATTAAAATTTTTCCTTAAGACCACAGAACTAGGTCTTTCTTTTGCTCCTCTCACACACATACACACCCACCAGACTTTTTTTCTCCCAAAACCATTTTGAAGATATTTTTGACTTCTGAATTTGATCAGCAAAATCATAAATTAACTAGTATCTTCCCTCTAGACCAGTGTACTATGTGGCAACAGGAGAGAACTGACAAGAGTCTGGAGAACGAGTTATGCACATTCAAACTCACAGCTAAGTAGATGGAGGTGGTCAGGGAATCAACTTGGAATGAAGTTGCTTTTTTGAAAAAAATCCAACAAGGAGCACCAGGTGTTCCATTTGATTAATTGTTCTGAATTTACAAGGAACAAATGTGTATTGAAAAAGCTAATATTAAAGGTAATAAAGAATCAGAATGGGAAGTTCTCTTTTAGAGTATAAAAAAATAAACAGTTTTGCACCTGACTGGAGCACCTGTAGCTTTCCTCTTATGCCGCATTTTAGAGCAATCTTCACGTACCACAACCGTGCCAACCAGCAATCAGTGCAGCCTGCCCTTGCCCATGAGACATCATGCGCGTGTTTGTAAACGTCTCAGATGGATTCCCAGCTGCAGGGAGAGTCTCTGATTTGATTCTGGGAACCACAAATAAGAATATGTCCCTCAAGTCTAGCAGATTCTCCTTTGGTTTCATTTGTGTCCAAATAAAACTCAAGATTGAAATCTTTTAGTTATTGGAGCCTTGAGTAGACAAGCTCTGCCATCCTAGCACATGACGTGTGGTGACACAGTCATTGTCTGAGTGTCTCAGTGCTAAAGCAAAGCCTCTCCCAATCATCTTGTTTTCTTCTCACATGATGATTTCACTAGAAATTATCTAAGACAGTGCATTGAAGCTGCAGGCATGCCATTTGGTAATACTCCAAATGATGTCATTTTTAAAAAGTTAACATATTCTTATTTAATATCCAGAATATACTTTTCTTGTTTTACATAAAAGGCCAAAAATAAGAAGATCAGTAAAAATATCTGAGCTAAACTTAAAACTATTTACCATCACTATCCTTTCGCATTTAATAAATCTAAGCCCTGTCTACCCTCATGTATTATGATTAATAGGTTTTATATATGCAGAATGGTGGTGTGCATGTACATGTATGTTCATGCATGTGTGCATGCACACGTGTTTGTGTATGTGATTTTAAGCAGAACGCCGCAAAAAATCTCTGTGATGGGCTGGCTACTGCTGTATGCACAAAACTAAAAGGTGGACTGCGGGATCCCTAAAGCTGAGAGAGAGAAAGGAGCAAAGGAAGCTTTATTTCAATAACTGAAAATGCCACTAAGCTTTTGCATTTCAGGGAAAGCCTTTAACAAACTTTCAAATATTTTTTCACCTCCAAATAGTCAAAAATCTTTGGTAGAGACAAACAAGTTGAAAATGGCTTTTCTTAGGTGGTAACTATTAATACAGATTAATATATAATGTTCATAGAGACTAGTATACTCTATTCTGGCCAATATAAATAGTAGTGAACACAAGGGCATGTCTGTGGGGAAACCCTGGCTGTTCCTCTTGGCGTTTCCAGGACAGCACACTGCAAGTTAACACAGGTGATGACCAGAGTAAGCTGGGAGCGGGGAGCCACCAGTGGGATAGGAGGAAAACACAGACTCCTCTGGGTGAGGGCATTAACCTCATCACCTCTGTGTCCACAGCAAGGTCTGGAAAATAGGAAGAACTCAATAAATAACTGCATGAATGAATGAATGAATGAATGAATGAATGAATAAATGAATAAATGAAATACAGGAGGACTTCCTTTATGCTATGGCTGTGCTTTCCCTGGCTTCACTTTCAGTGTTTCAGTTGCTGTCAGTCAATAAAAAGAGCTAGTACAGTACACAAGACACTGTGGAAGAGGCCACATTCATTTAAATTGAATACAGTATATTATTATAACTGTTCAATTTTAGTACAAGTTTAACTACTGTTAATCTCTTACACATCTAATTCATATGTTAAACTGTATCACAGGAATGTGTGCATAGGAGTCACGTACACATCTGTAGGGTTCAGAACTAACTGCAATTTTGGGTTGGCATAGAGAGTCCTGCAACACATCCCCTGCAGAGAAGTGGGGGATACGATAAGACAAAGAGGAGGCTCATAAGAAGAAATTATAGGACAGATAAAAAGTAGACAAATGTGCAAGTATAAAGTTTATCGAAATCCCAAGAAAGTGAAACATACTTTACTCAAAAGTCAAATTCTGTCAGCAGATAATAAACCATGCCTGTTGCTTTTGACAGGCATGGTCTCCCAGTACCATGCCTGCAAAGGAAGTCCTTGGGCAAGACTTCCTGATGGTGGGTAAGCCCACTGGGCTTCCTAGAGCCTTCTTAGAGACTTGTGCTTGGATGTCCTCACCCTGTATTTGGGCTTTGTTTCAACCTTCTTTCCCAAATGTCTTTTAAAATCAAAGCTACTTGCAAGCAGCATTGAATCATTTGAATTCCCCTTCCTCTGTCTGCTCCTATGTCCTTTCTAGCACAAGTGCTGAAGTGCAGGGACCAATCAACCAGACAGAAATGGGGGAGAGGTAACCATTCAGTGGGGTAAGTAGGCCTAAGAGTCAAAACCACTCACTGTTACACACAGGATTTCCACTGCAACTGTGGGTACCTCCCAGAAAGCTATCAAGTAAGAAGAGGTTTCCTGAAGGAACAACTTTGAGCAGACACTATTTTAAACAGTGAGAATGGATTAACCCGGCAGTAGGCCTGGGGTGTAACTCAGTGGTAGAGTGCACACCTAGCATAGGTTAGGTCCTGCAGTGTGAAACAGGGACCACGATAGGGACAGAGACCAGCCTAAGGACAAATGACAAACTCATGGGCCCCTACCTGTTACTCATTAAAACATAGGGACTTGAAGGAGTCATGTGAAGCAGGATTATGCTAAAATCATGAGTCTTCACTTGGGCCTAAAGATGCCAATAGATAATTACGAGTGGAACAAAGCTTGACCTTCATTATATAAAACTCTAGGTGACTTTTTCTTTTCAGTTCTACATATAGGCATGATATTTAGAGAATGTTCATCTAAAAGTTGACAAAACAATGTTTTTTAGGCCCTAAATTTACCTGTAGCCTGAGAACACCAGAAGCCTCCATTCCCTAAGCTAGAGGTCACTCTGTTCCAGGACAGCCTCCCATGACAAGAGACTGCCTCAAATCCTGAGGATTCCTCTCGTGGGAACCAAACTGCTCCTGGAGTCATGAAGATTCCTCCAAAGCTGAAAAACCAGGACAACATAATGCCTGAGCAGAGCTTGGCCTGCCATAGTACCCCAGAAAGCTGGTCTCTCTCCTTGGCCAATTGGCCATCTGATCTTCCTCAGAGTGTTCTCTCTCCTGCTCTGCTGAAGCTGGAATCCTTTCATTATCTCTCCTCACCTTCCAGTGAAACCTTTTCCTCTGTAAATCATACAGTCACTTTGGTTTTAATTTCCATTATCACCAGAGCAAGGACTCATGTTAGCTGGGTGAGTTTGGTCTCCAGTACTACAAAAATGAAATAAAACAAAACCAAAACAGGGTGCAAAATGCAATGGGGCTAGAATGAGGAACTGACAGAAGACAGCTGGTTGTCCTGAATGAAATATACTCCTTATCCCATTTTCTTCATTTTCCACAGCTCTTTAGAAGGAAGTACTTAAAAAAAAAAAAAGTAGCTGGGCATGGTGGCGCATGCCTGTAATCCCAGCACTCGGGAGGCTGAGGCAGGAGGATTGTTGGTGAGTTCGAGACCAGCCTGAGCTACAAAGTGAGCTTAAGGCCAGCCTGAACTGCAGTGAGACCCTGTCTCGAAAAGACAAAAAAAAAAAAAAAAAGCATTACTACGTATATCACCCAATATGGTGGCTGAGTCAGCACTGAAGGCCAGGTGAAGATTTTTGGTATCTGAATGCACAGAATGAGGCAAGATGATTTTGCTCTCAAATGAGCCCCACAAGTCCATGCAATTTTAGCTCTAGTCCTCGCTAGTCCTTGCCTCTGCTGAGGGTCCCTTCCCCTTGAGTAGACAGCTTATGTGTGTGGACCAAAGGAAGTCTTGGACAGCATTCCAATGAATGCTTTCTACCAGAAGAGCAGTTGCTGGTACCGCAAACAGGGAAATGTATGTATGCATTTAAAGAGTGGGTGGGTTATGGGGTTATGGATGATAGTTGGTGGGAAGGAAAGAAACAAAAGCATAATTTACTCCTTAAACAGTGACCCTCACCACCTGATTTTGTACTTAACACGAACTGCAATGAGACCTGCCTATATTCCACCATCTCCCCACTTTCCCAGCTGTGGAGATAGGCCATACACACATATGGCAAGCCACAGGAAATCAGGAAATGTGCTTGAATCCAGCTGCTGTCCTGTATTTAGAAACAAGGAAGTAAATCAACCCGCAGCACAAATTCAGCATAGTTTAACTGTGGGGAAAACATATACATGGCTGGAGGAAATAGCAGAATTACTAGGGAGAAAAACAAAGATCCCCTGAGAATGAACACCTTAGACCCTCTGCACTCTGGAAATGGAAACCACCATTTTTAAATCATTTGTCTTCCTATAACAAAAGCCATAGAGAACTACTTTCTCCAGGGAGATTTTCCACCCATGGGCTAATACGATGCTTTCCTGCACAACGGTCCCATCACTGCTTGTCCTAACATTATCCTCCCGCACCCCCACTGGAGGAGTTCCCACCCACTACAGAGTGTGACTCCTGCCCAAGGGGTGACTCAGCCACTTGGCAGCAGACAGGCTTCTTAGCCATGAGAATTCTCCTCTCCAGAGGTGAATCTCCAATAGCAGCAGGTACCCAGATGGACATGGTACCATGTGGTTTAATTATGCATGCTAATCTTCCCTTTTTGACATGAGTAAGTTAAGGGTAAAAGGTTAATATGGTGATGAAAAGAAAAACCACCTCAGAATGAGAATGTTCTAGTTGTCTCACTGAGTTAAATGATGGTCCTGCTCATCTCCACAAGGCCATCACTGGGGTAATATATAGCCAAAAGGCCTGGGAACAGGGAGGAAGAGGGATTGGGGGACACAGGAAACCAGAACAGATGAGGGTCATGGTTTCTACCTGGCAGGGAATTTGTCCTTTGAACAATGTTTGGTTGCTCAGATATGCACACACACACTGCAATTGGATCCTTGGAAAATAAAAGCTTCTCTTACAGAGTTTTCATCATCAAACAGATGTTGCTAACAGCTCCTCTGTAAAGCGTGGCATAGTTCGTTGGAGTTAAGATGATGTCTATAGTCATTTATACCAGAAAGAGAAAACAATACAGGAATACAAGAGGTGGGCAACTAGCCAACCTGCAGACACACCTCTTCACTATCATTCTGAACTCTGTTGTCACATTCTACAGAAAGATCTGGAGCCCCTCCACTTCCCCCCACCCCACACCATCTTCTTACTGCAGCCCTGCCATGTCTAGACACTGCCCTGCCCAAGAAGCTAGGCAGCCCAACAGAAAAGGTATCTATACTGAGGGCACAGCCCTTGAAATTCCTTGGGCCTTCTTGCCTGGTTTCTGGGAACACCAGCCAATACAAATTTTCATGGCTTTATTAGCATATGCAGCTCTGCAATAGGGAAATGATAATAAAACAAGCGTTCTTTTGAGTCTAATCATTTTGAGTCGCAGGCCTTTGTGTGGGAGGTGGAGGAAGCCTGTTACGAAAGCATAAAGGGCAGCCTGCTGAGTGAGGGGGAAAAAGGGAAGAGGAGGTACAGAGGTGCTGGCCCTGTGGTGTGAACTTCAGTAGCTCCTGCTACTGTGGGGGAGACAACAGCCACTCATGTGAAGGGTTTGTAAATCGTGTGCAGAATTTTAAAATAGCAGGAAGGTGCTACTGGTCAAAGCTTGGAGGTGAGCTGGACTCCTGGAAATAAGTTTGAACTTCTTTTTGGGAGTGCACAGTCTTTCACAGCTGCCTACAGCTACTTCCTACTCTGTCCAGCCAAAGTGGAGATCTCTGAGCTCCACAAATCTAGTCCTTTAAAAAAAAATCTTTACACTTAAAAACAGGTCCAAGGGCTGGGGAGATGGTTGAGTGGA
>PVKA01002043.1:0-65362 GCA_004027165.1 Ctenomys sociabilis
TGCATAATACCTAGGGGAAGCATGCACAGGATAATGACTGGTGAATAGATAGTAGCTCTTGGAACTTGGGGCTCATGCCTTTGTTCTCTTTGCTGAGCAGCATGGGAAGAAGTGGACACAAAGCTCAACAGATCCTTCTGGGGCCCTCACACCGTGACTTACTGACCCAGCAGACTATCAGAGAGGAAGCTCTGATTTGATGGCCAGGCCAGCAAGGGACAGCAGGGCCTCTGCCCTCAAGAGGCTTAGAATTGTAAATTATAAAAACAGTCTTTTCCAACTGCTCAGCTTTGGGAATTTATAAGCCTTGGTGCAGACATTACCTCATGTTATCTTTCCAGGGAAGGTGGAGCAGATCAGACTAAGACAGATGCGATGAGCAACGTGAAAGGATAGGCACAGTAGAGTGGTAAGTGGCGTCCTGATGAGGGGGAGAGATCTTGTAGTCAGCGGGCAGGCAAGGGGGTGGGTAAGCTGGAGCCTTGGAAAAGGTTCATAGAGGAAGCAAAGGCACCAGGTAATAATGATGATTAAAATTTATCAAGATATTACCATGTACCAATTCCTATGTTAGGTGAGGTGTACATACTTTCTCTCTCTCCCTTTTTCTTTTGGATACATGGTCTCACTACGCAGCTAAGACTTGTAGTGATCCTCCTGTCTCAGCCTTTCCATTTCTGGGATTACAGGTGTGTACCATCAGGCCCAGTTTTGGTGGCCAGCACAGCTCACTCGGAGTTCCAGGACCAGTACAGCATGTGGTACCAGGGATCAAACTTGGGTCCTTGTGCTTTCCAGGCAGGTGCATAAACTACCAAGCTATCTCTCCATCCCCTCTCATTTCATTTTTACCCTACACCTAGAAAGTAGGTGCTAGTAGTTTTTCACAGTGGTGGATGGAGAATTGGAGTTACAAGAAGCCCACCAAAGAGTGGGTGGTAGAGAAGCAGGGGATGAAATCCAGGTGGCTAGCGCCTGAGCCTGGGCCCTTAGCTGCCACGCCAATCTCCTTTTGGATGAACAATGCCCTCCTGCACATGTTCTGGGTGCTGGAACTTGGGCAGCAGCTGGTCTATCCAGTCACCTGGTCAAACCAAAAATCCTTTCTGTTTAAAGATCAAGGATGCCATCCATTTATCCAGAAGATATACATCGGTCCCTTTGGGTGTCAGGTTCTGTTTAGACTGCTGGGCATCCATCAACAGACATGACCAAGCTTTCACTCCCATGGCATTCTATAGTGGGAGCCAGAGCATAGTGAAACCAAAAGGAACACGTGGTGTCTTACAGTGACCAGTGCTCTGAAGGAGCACAAAAAGTGGCTCAGAGCAGGGGTGCTACTGCTTTGTTCGGAGGTTGTCTGGGAAGGCCTCTTTTATGGTACAACATCTGAAAAGAAATCCTGACCAGTGAGAGGAGCCGCTTTGTCCTCCATAGGAAAGCTACAGAAGTGGCATGCCGCAGGCTAGAAAGAGCAAGTGCACAGTTCCTGAGGTTAGAAAGAGCTTGGCATACAGGATGTGAGAAAGAGGAAACAGAGGGGATAAGAGAGAGAGGTAGCCAAGACACAGCTCACAGGAGGCCTTGTGAATCATGGGAAGGATTGTGTGACTTAGAATGGTGGAGTCATTGGGATGATTATAGATAGACAGAGAGCATGCTCCAACATATGTTTTGCGATCACTGTATTTTCTATATAATAGATAATCTGATGGAGCTGTAGGGGAAGCAGGGAAACTGTAGGATCCACTGTGGAGTCCAGGTAACAAGTGATCAGACATAGGACTTGGAGGGACAGCTGGCCAGATCTGAGGATGATTTGAGTGTAGAGTATAGGAGAGAACTGTCCTTCCCAGAGGCCAGGGTCCTCTTACAGAGAGAAGGGGCAGGGGCATTTTACCTTTCCCTTGTCGAAGTAGCCTATGATGGTCTCATAGAGTGACTCTTTCAGCTGCCGGTGAGTCTGGGGGTGCTGATTTCCTGTCTGCATGACCTGCGATGCACACTGCTCATCTGACCACTGCGAAGAGAGGATTCTGATCACAAGGGGCCACAAGGCTGCCAAGGGCAGACATTTGCCCAGGATGAAAGGGAGATACCACCTCCTCTTGGCCCTTTCTTTTTATCCTCCCTGCCCAAAATCAGCCAGTTTTGGAGCTTGTAACACTGAGGAGATTGTCCTCATGGAGCACCAGGGTCTTGAGGTGGACCTCCAGCTCTTCCAATGTCCCAGAATGATCACTGAGTCAGGGATACTAGAAATGCGCTGATAAGGAGTAGAAGCAGCTCTGCAAACACCCTCTGCTGGGGTCACAGCCCTGTGTCACTGGGTGTTTGTGGGCAGATATTAGCCTACAATTTCCATTTGGGAAATATGTCCAGATTTTTGTTCTGTAGTGTTTCTGTGTCTGTCTATTGGCTCACTGTGTGTAGTCAGGGATTTTCTCTAAACCCTGGGTAAGTCATGGTCCCAGCCCTTCCAAAGCCAAAGAGATCATTCAGGCTTTGTCCAGCTACAGCAAAGTTTTCAAGAGAAGGTAGGCAGCTCACTGGGCATGCTAATGATTAATTGTTGATAACAGTTTGGATTCTGGGTAACGCTGCAAATCCTATCTCAAGGCTTATTTTTGCTCAATGTAAAGGTCACTCAAAACCTTACATGATCATGTGAAGTAGAGCAGAAAAACATCTGGGCAGGTCAGGTTTTGAGTTCACTGAGCAAAACAAAATTCATTTGACTGGTGTTTTCTAGTTTTCTTTTGTCAACTCTTCAGTAACTGTGAGAACACCTGGGGGATCTCTGTGGGGTCTCCTCCACCCAAAGGGCTAGTACCTTGAGAAGCCAGGTGTGAAGTAGAAGCGTGTAGGCAGCCTCTGTGTAGTTGTCACAGTCTAGGTGAAGATCCCGGAGTTTGTACAGGTACCTGTTTTGGGGAAAATATACTGAGCTACAAGTTGCAGTGATGCCAGACAGAACAACTGGACATTTCTCCAGGTCACAAGGGAGTACTCTGCATGGGTGATAATGACACCATCTAGCATTTGCTGAGCACTTCATATGTGGCAGGAACTATGTTAAGTGTTTTGAGTGGCCTAGATCAGTGGTAGTGAACTTGTGGCACACATGCAACATTCGGCTGTTTGTGTCACTAAAAGCTCTAAAAGGTTTGCCATCATTATTTTAGGTCATTTAATTCTCCTAGCAATCTTGTGAAATGGGTCACTGAGGACTACCAGTTTTCAGAGGGGGGGAAAACCAAAATGGCCTACAGAAGTTAGGGACCCACGGAGGCAGCATTTGACTTGGTACTGGAGAGTCTGGCCAATGCAATATGACAAGGAAGAGAAACAAGGGAAGGCAAGATAGGAAGTTATCAGAAGTCATCTGCTGATAACGGGAAAGCTGGGTGTGTATCTGGGGTGCTGACTATCTATGTGTATGTACTCTTGATCACCATGCGATTCCAGGAGCAAGAGCAACTCCCCATGACTATAAAAGGCAGCTCCTACCTTCTCTGCCATGTTGTCTGGGTGGAAAGAAAGTGTGAAAGGAAGCAGGTGAAGGGCTGGAGAATGGTGATTCAGATGCAGCCTTTGAGCTGTCACCAGGAAAAATCCACTATTCAACCACAATCACATTTACATTTCCCATCCCGTCCCTTTGCAAAGTGATCTTCTACTTCTGAGCTGGGGGTGGCAATTCAGTGGAAAGGGCCTTGAGAAGAGGATCAGAAGCAAAAAGAGGTTCTGTAAATTCACAGATAGTTGACCCACAATTGGTGTAAGTGGGCAGTGAGTTCACTGTTCCATACCTTATTTGGCTCATCTGCAAAATGGCAATGGCCATGGAATCTGGCTGTAGATTTGCTCAGCATAGAAAGGGCCAAGCAGACCATGTGTCCTATACAAAGAGCTCCCTGAGTGGCACTAGGACTGCTGCCTATAAATGTGGATATACACTGAAACAAGCAATGGCAGTGTGATCTATTATCGTGGTGAACGAGGTTTACACAATAGTCATTCTGTCCGGGCTGCAGACAGACTCCAGAGCCAAACATCAATGCTATGGGGACTTGCGTGTCATTGAGATCATTTCTTCAAAGCCAACTCTTGGCAAGCTGGTGAGGGTAACAGGCTTGAGTTTCCCTGTGCAGAAGCATGCTGCTCCACAGGGTCTCTCCCTGACCCACCTTCTTCCTCTGGGCAAATTAGGCTCAGGCCTGATGCTCAGGTTTAGGTTCCAGCTACAGGAAAGAATTTCTGCAGAGCTGATGCCCAGTGTCCTTGACCACATAAAATGTGAATCGTGTTGACTTTCTGACTCCAGGAGAGACTATCAAGGATTTGGAGGGCAAGAAAAGCCACCTAGTGGTTATTTGGTAACTAGTGACCAGATCGTTCTAGTGACCTTTGGTTCATGCTGGGCCAGTAGAGAAAGACTGCTGCTGAATTAGGCCCTATGATTTGGCTTTAAGGTTTACAGACTGAAAGAGGCAGATAGGAATCAAATCATCAATCAAATAGTTATAGAAATGCAGCTGTGATAAATATTTTGAAGGACAAGTCTATGGAGTAAGAACTCAGTTTATTTAGGTGAGAAGGAAAGGGCTCCAGCCTGATAGATGAACCAGACTCCAAGAGGGAAAGGAAGAGAGGAAAAGCATCCCAGACAGGTCAAGCCATCCATCCATCCATCCATCCATCCATCCATCCATCCATCCATCCATCCATCCATCCACCCAATGAATGTTTTATGGTCATGTATCACATCAACTTATCTTCCCAGCACCACTCTTACAATGGGAAAACCTAGACCTACATTAGAATGCCCAGAGTCAGAAACAGGAAGAAGCAGGTTTCTGTTTTGAAAAGATTAGAATATTTTCTCATTCTCCTTCCCAGCACAAGACAACGTTTTGCTGATTAGAGTTATCAGTCAAACCACACAGGGCTTCCACATAGAGTGTGTAATTTAGAAACACCTGTGGGTTTATGCAGGACTTCATTCTGCTTTCTTTCTGCCCATCTTTCATGTCCTAGACTTCTAGGTGTCTGGGCCCCAAACCCAGGTGAGGCAGCCCCAGGGGAGCTTGTCTATATCTCTCAGCTCCTGCATTGGCCAACATGCCCTCTTTCTTTTGATAATTTGATCATCCCCCTACAAAGTCCTTAAGGAGACACCCTAATAGGTTTGCCCCAGGACATTGAGTCAGATACCTACAGGGGTTTGAGTAAGGAGGGCAAGGTGAAGTGCCACAGGGAGTAGGCACAATTTCTCCATGTCTAAAACAGTCATCACCACCTAATTCAGATGGTGGTTGTCAGAATGGCACGAGTGCCTGGTGTTACCATACCTTCTGAGGTTTTTTTTAGGAGAGGGAGATGTTGATTTTTATGTAAAATCTCTAGATTAAAAAATTTGGCAACCAAATGTAAAAATGTTTTAAAATACTGTGCCTGCCAAATAGAACAGGTTTTCAGACTACATTTATGCTTGCAATGTCTGGTTTGGGCAAATATGGCTTTCCTAGATTACTATAGGCCCCAAATCTCTAAGCTGGTGGGAGGCTGGGATTCACCATCTGTGCTTCTAAAATAGGAAAGAGAGGCAAGAGGTTGGAATGGAAGAACCATATGCCAGGCATTTTATCTTTAGTATCTCATTTAATCTTCAGAACAGAAGGTAGAATGGAAACATTACACAGAAAGGGAAACTTCAACTAACTCCTGGAATAATTTTCCAGGGTAATGGTCTATCCAGCATCACAAGGTAAAGATCCCAGATCCTTCCATTGCCACAGACTTATCATATCTAAGAATGCTATAAATAATCAAAGCTAAGGACAACCTATGGAAATTTTTATCCCAAGTAATTGTTTATACCTCTAGAATAATGTCAAACTAAGTATCTAAGGATATCTGCAGTACTGTCAGTTTTAGGACTTGCAGTCTGTACTCTTTGATGAAATAAGACAACTCATAAATTCTGGCTTCCTTAATCTTCCGGCTGATTTTTCTCAGGAGTATGTATGTAAAGGCTTATGTCTAAGGAGTCTGCTGTTGTGCTATGTATTTATTTATTTATTTGGTAGAATTAGAGATTGAACTCGGGCCCTTGTGCTTGCCAGGGAAGTGCTAATTCCCCCGAGCCATCTCCCTAGCCCCTGTGTTGTGCATTGTACAACAAAACAAGAAGCTTAAATGCCCAACAATAGAGGACTGGCGTATTCTAGGAAGGAAATTTTTTAGTTTTATTAGAAATTATGTTGAAATATTATTAGTTGACACAGAATTCTTGTCATGTAAAAAGGAATGAAGACTGAATTATGGGTAATACAATTTCATTTTTGTAGAAGGTAATGTATGGTAGAATTTGATGTGTATAGGGGCATAAAAAGGTCTAGAAGTAAGAATGGGTTATGGTAACTTATTTCACTGTTTTGTTTTACCTGTCTATATTTCATGAATGTTTGTTTTGGTAAAAAGTATGTATCATTTTTATAATGAGTAAAAAACAACAATAATATGTCCCAATAAATAAAAATGCCTAGAAAGAAGTAGGCATTGTGCAACTTGACACTTTTTCCTCTGCAAAAGCAGGCTATCCAGTGGCCTTTATCATGTGCTTGGATGAACTAGGGCTTTGCACATTAGCACAAGAAATGCAAATGCAACTCACATCGCAACCCACACAATATTTATGTTTAAAGACAGTGGTACAGCAGGACACCATAGAGGCTGGGCAAGTCCAAGTGGATTTATGAGGCTGACTAGACGAGAATGGAAAGAGTTCAGGCAGTTAGAGGAATCAGAACACAGAGGCCCTCGGTGCCAAGAAGAAAAGTTTACATTCTATGCTGAGGGCAGCGGGAAGCCACCAATGGAAATTGCGCACAGGGAATGTCATGGCTAGTCTGAATTTTAGAAAATACCATCTTACCTTATGTACATCTCTTCCCGGTTGTTGTCTTTGTAGAAATTCTAGTTAGGGGAGGAAAAACAGTGATGAGTGTTTTTCTTTGCGGAGCTGCAGGGGAAGAGGATGACATGATGGAAATAAGAGAAAAGTGGCTGGCTGTCTCCTACCTGGCACCCTGAGGTGGGAGCCAGAGATTTACTTTGCTGGATGCATCCAACAGCCTCCTCAGGAGAATTGGCTTAGGGGGTCACTTTCCTGAGTATAAAGGAGGGAGGGAGTGTCTCATCTACCACATACAGAGGATGCAGTGTGGCTGCCTGCTGGGCTCACAGGTGGGGTGGCCAGCTGAGTCTATATAAGCCTGGGCCTTAGAGTCTTGGGGAGTGGAGCTGGGAAGTGAGGGATAGCACCACTGCCATAAGAAGAGGTAGCACAGAATCTCAGGAGTGATGAGGGGATTCCACAGCCAGGATGCTAAACTTGGCTGGCTCTGTATTTCAGCTCAAGGCCTGTTGAGATTGGAGGTGCCCAACAGAGAGCCTAATGCTGTGATGTCTTGAAACAAACCCTTATCTACTCAGAGTCAGGAGGTTCTGGCAACTTAAGAGCAAACCCGAGTTTAATCCTATACCCTCAAGTACAGCTCAGCGTGGGGCAGATGACATATTCTAGAGCACACAGTGTGGGGACTTCATAGGACCCAGAGATGATATCTCCACTGCCATCCACTAGTGAGACCCCTCCCTGATACCAAAGAGTAGGAGGATCTGATTGCTATGGAATTGTCTGTCACTAGCATTCTCTCTGATCCACTCTGACTGCCAAAGGTCAATTTCTTCATCCAGCTTCTGGCTCTCCTTAAGAGAAATGGCTCAATTCCTGGAAAACTCCCCTTCTTCTTGCTCTTTATGTAAATTGGGGCTGGTGGAGTTATTAGCACTGAATTCCTTTCTGCTGAAGTCAGGAGTTTTAAACTCCCCTTAGCATTTGGGAAAATCAATGGCAATACCTTAGCTGTTAAAAAAAAAAAAATTGTCCATGTAAGGAAGGAGGGCACGTAGCAGAACTCGGGGACAGGATGTGTATTACTGGACCACTGAAAATGGCAGGGGATGATGGAGTGGATGCTACACAAGCTTTGGCTAGTTGTTTTCATGTAAGCCATTTTAAGGTGGGCAGGATGCACCATAGTTCCTTCTCTGCCCAAGTCACATAATCCTGAGGGAGACGTTCAGGAGCTGACTGGTGGGAGTGCATATAAGTCAGGGCTTAAGAGCTTCTTTTGGCATAATCTGCTCTGGTTAACCTGGTGCCTAGTATTTTTCTGCGCATTTTGGTTAGTAGTGTTACTTCATTCTGCGGGGAGAAGTCCACTAACACACGTTGAACACTGAGCATGGGAAACACTGCACACTAAGGAACTGCAGGCTAGCATCTTCTCCAAGGAACAGAGAGGCAACTAAGACCTCAGAGCATCTCCATGGCTGGCCCTTTCTACTGATCATCAAAGACTGGATGAAAACAAGCTGTGTACCATCAGAGCTCCTTCTCTTAACTGGCCGCACTACCATCGTTCCTCCTGGGGAGTTATGAAGTGTTACAGAGGGAATTAATAATTCCCCCTTCACCTCTGAAGAAACTGAGTTACAAGACGGCCTCAAGTCACGGAGCCGGCAATGGCAGCGCAGGTACTTAAGCTCATACCTGTTTTACATCCAATATCATTGGCAATACTTCCCTAACAAGTAAGCGAGACCCACGGCTAAGCTGCCCCCAGGACTCTGGCCCCTTTGGGCCTGTGCGGACAGCCACTCCCCATGCACACACCAGCAGGTTCACAGTGCAGCTCATGCGGTTGTTTTTGCTCTCATCCGTCATCACGTCCCGGTAATCCAGCAGCTTCTCCAGGAGTCCTTTGACCAGGTTCACGAAGTTCTCCACAGACTTGGCAATTGTTGGGTGTTCTGCAGCACACTCCATCAGGCTGTGGACAGAGGCAAGGGCATGAGTTCAAAGCCCTAGAGATACAGGAACAGGGGTGAGCACAAGCGGAACAATCCAGCAGATCCAAGCTCCCCTGATTTCTGAGTTGGCTCTTCACATTGTTCCTACCGGTATTTATTCACATAATAAAGTATTTAATTTTTTAGCAACAAAATAGGAAAAAATAAAAATTAAAAAAACCACTGTGGGTATACTAATGGGGGAAACAGTTACTTTCATACAGTTGAAATGATCTTAAGTATCCATCAATTGCAAAGTAGTTAAATAAATTAAGGTATTTTTAGAATGTAATTGTCTGAAGCCATGATAAAATATTAGAAGGATAAATATATTTTGACATGAAAGTTCTATAAAATACATAGTTAAATGAGATACTTAAGTTATTTCTTTTTTATATGTAGATGGTTTTTTTTGTGTCTTTTTATTTATTTATTCTTTGGTACAGATTCTCACTATGTATCTTGGAGTTGCAGTGATCCTCCCATCTCAGCCTCCCCACATAAGATTAGAGGTAGACACACCCTGCCTGCTTTCTGTGGCTGGCACAGGATGAGGCCGACACAGCTTGTGGGGCCGGGGATCGAAGAACCTGGGTCCCTGTGCTTGCCAGGCAGGCGCTTAGACTGTCAAGCTATCTCCCAGCCCTTTAAAAAATGTAACGTATGTCGTAGGTGTTATTTACAACACCTCATAACATGGATCCATTTAATCTCCCGTTATAGTCTAATGAGGCAGGACTCTTGTAAATGGGGAAATTAAAGCATGGAGAGGTCAACTAACTTGTTCAAGGTCACAGAGTTGGAGTTGGTTAATATTAACAGCCTGGCTCCTGTACCCATATCTAAACTACCAAATGCCACATATGCACAAGTGCACACTGAGGCCTAGGACATGGCCAGGGAGGATAAATATGAAATGCTTCATCACAGTTATTTCTAACAAGGGGCCTAGAGGGAGAAAGCCTCCATTGTTCGGCTTAGATATGGGTATGTTATTTGAAAAACTTATGACGTTCATTACAACATTAACATTCAAATTTTCAAATGAAACTTTAAAAAATGAGACATCTTAAAAGTGCCCACTAGCTGGTAGGAAGTATGTAAGGCACAGTGTGGTCTTGGAGAAAGACATCAATGTGAAAAGAACCATGTCTACCCTCAGTTGGCCTGTAGGCTAACAGGGGAGAGATGAACAGCTCAAGATTTTGATGAGTGATGACTTTTTATTAATCATTTATGTAGTGCCAGACCCTACCGTGTTCTAACCTGTTTTGCTTAGGAAAGCTTCACTGAAGTTCTGACAGGCAGGCTTTCCACCCATTTCACACATGAGGAAATCAAGGCTCAGAAAGGTTAAAAGGCCTCCCCAGCACCACTTAGGGTTAAGCTGAAGTGATGACCTTGGGCATCAAACCAATCACTGTTGCCCCTGGGGAGTTTTCTTCCAGGCACCCTGCGGAACCGTTTCTCTTGGGTGACAAGCACCACTCAGGCCACAGATCTGTTCCAGCCATCTGAAGGTGGTAGTGTGAGCCCCATAAACCCCTGCGAGGGCAAAGACAAGGAAAGCAAGGACTTCTGGACTCACTTCATCTCAGGAGCTATGCCAGGGTGCAAGGAGGCGACTTTGCAGACCGTGGCTGGGATCAGACAAATCAATCCTGGCGCTGGGAGAAACACCTGTTCCCCTATTGTCAATGAGAGACACAAACGGCCTATGATTTAGGCCTGTCTGGCTCAGCCACAGCTGCGCCTGCCTCCTTCTGGGACAGCCACTCTGAGGTTGCCTTCCACCCTGCTGACAGGCCGTGAGTTCACCATGTTTGCCGTGGCTCGTGACTTCCCAGGCACAAAGCATCGTGGGGTGTGAGCTGAGCCAGCCCAGGGGCTCACAGCCTAGCTACATGCTTAAATGGCTTTGGCAAAGCCCCACACTCATCCTGGGTCACTGACCTTGGAATATTTGGTGGGACTCAAGCAGCACTAATCTTTTAGCCTCTCCAGGATACTCCAATGACCTACCAGTATTAATCCTGGCTTCCTTCAGAATTTTATAATGTTAGTGCACAAGGAAATCACCTGAGCATTGCTGTGCGAGATTCTTGCTACATAGCTCTTGGAGATACTAATCAGCTGGGTTCATGGCCCACAAGTGAGAAGCAGGTGTTCAGAAGCTTGGTTTTCTTAGCTTCTCTATCCTTAAACATAAGACAAGAAAGCTGCTCCTACAGTCTAGAACTGATGAGAATAATGGGCCAATTAATTAGAAATCCCTCATGCGTTATCCATCCATCAGTCATCCCTTCCTCCCACATGTAGTGTTGTAGAAAGTAGGAATTCAGAGACTGAAGGCCCTGCCCTCTATGTAGATCCCAGTCTAGAAGGGGAAGGGAGATAATGATTTGCCATAATATATAATGGTACTGCTATGTACTGGGTACTCCTTGGCTCTACACACTGTGTTAACCTGTTTCATTGATTATCCTGTTTAATACTTGCAAAATGTCTTCAAGTAGGCAATATCATAACCAGCAAATTACTACAAGACCCATGGGGCTGGGTTTTCTCAAGGTTACATAGATGTTTCTTTCTTTTGAGTCCCATAGAAGATGGAAGTGACAGTGAGAAAGAGCTGTGGGAATTGCAGGGTAATGTGGCTAATTCCTCATTCAGAGGAAGGAGGAGAACAAACACTCTTGTCATTGCCTCTGCTGTGGCCTTGGGGTGTGGAGGGAAGTGGGCCCCTTCCTGGAAGTGCAGCGCAGCCAGCATGGGGACCTTCAGGGAGAGGAGCTGGTTCTGCCTTCTGTCAGTGTGGATAGACCTGGTCTTTCATTCATTCCTTTTAAAATTATGTGTAGAGTAGCTCTTACACGATAGCTCCTCTTTCTACTGAACTTGTTTGGACTCAAGTCCCAAATACATATGCTCAGTCTTTTCCAGCCTTCCAGTTCCCTTACTACTTCTAGAAATAGTCTCAGGCATGCAGTACAAGCAAACAGGGATGTGCATTATTATTCCATTCATTAGGGGATTCACAATGTAAACCAGATGTGGATGCCTGAGGATGGGCTCTGAGGAGAGCTCTGAGGGCATGCAGGCCAGGGGAGGCTGGAGGAAGAGCGGGAGGAGCTGACAGGACCGGTTGGGGGAGAAAAACACGGGTAAGATCTTGACTTCCAGTAAGTACAAAACCTCCTGTTAAATAACAATAATAACTACTGCATGTGCAGTACTTATTAGGTACCAAAAACTATTTCAATAAATCAAAGCTGAAAGAAAAAGAATGATGCCATGCTCAACATTCTACCAATTTTCTCATTTGATCCCACAACACCTGACAAGAGTTTTGTATCATCTACAGATAAGGAAACTGAGGATGAGAGAGATCAAAGAAGGAGCAGGAGCTTGGGCCCATTGGACATTCTGAAGAGTCCCTGACTGTCTGTCTGGGTTGGGCTTCATTAATTTTGTGTAAGGAGCATTTACAACGCTACCCTGGGAGGAAAATAATGAGCTGCCTTTAATTTCCTCAACCTCTAAGAACTCCTTTTATAAATAATCACTGAGGAAGGATTTAAAAACCCTGCTGATAGTCTGAAGCCTACCACAGAGCCCCATCCGCTTATAAAAATGGAAATTGCCAGTGCCTTCCACGGTTCCACTTCTGGTCAATATTTAGATTTTCTTTTTTAGAACTTTAAACACAGACTCTGGCAAAATACTGTTTCTGCCCATGGATGATCAGTTTCAGTATTCACTGGAGAGAAAGACAGTGGGTTTTTCCTTCCAGGGCATATAGCTTGCATTTTAGGGATCTAAGAGGCCACTGCTCAGAGATAGGAAGGGCCAGGGCCAGGGTTGGTTGACACCAGGAGGCCTGGACTCCATTCTGCCCACTGGGCTCTGATGTCCTGGGCAGGGTGGGGAGCTCTCTGTGGGGCTCAGAGGAGGGCCTCTCTTTTATTTTTTGTTATGAAACATTTAGAAAAACTTGGAACAAAGTATCCTAAATCAGAGTTCCCTCAGAGCATATTGCAGTTTAGAGAATATATAGTTAGGGGGACATTTGGAGTGCCTGGCCACATTCCTAGCCCTTGGGAGAAGTCCTTTTCTGGGCAGGGGGGCAATTACCAGGCTGCCAAAGACAGAAACTGGGAGTCAGGCCGAGGGACTGAAGTACGTTCATTAAGTACGGACCTGCTGTGTGCCAGATGCTTTATAATTATCCAGCCTTCAAAATAACCATGGGAGCTTATTATTACCATTCTGAAATGGGGATACTGAGGCCCAGAGAGGTTGTGTGATTTGCCTGAAGTCATGCAGCTCCAAAGCAGGGGTGCTAGGATGAAGACCCAACCTCTATCATCTCCAAAGACACACAAATGGCCAATAAGCACCTGAAAAGATGCTCAACATCATTAGCCATCATGGAAATGCAAATCAAAACCACAATGGGCTATCCCTTCACACTCCCTAGGATGGCTTCAATCAATTAGACAGATATTAACAAGTGTTAAGAAGGGTGTAGGGAAATCGGTGTCTGCCTATATTGGCCGTGGGGATGTATATGTTGGTGCTACTTTAGAAAATAATCTAGTGGTTTGTCAAAAAGTTGAATGTCTCTCTATTTATGTTGTCATATGACCCAACAATTGCATCCTTAGGTATACAACCAAGAAAAATGTAAACATAAATCTACACAAAATTTTGTGCATACATACATGCTTACAGCCAAAATCCGCTAAAACAGTCCATTTAACAACTAAGTACTGAACAGATAATATTAGAGAACAGACAGTGGATTATTATTTGGCAATAAAATTGAAGCGTTTGCTTCCAAGAGATAGCTATTATTAACTGTGCTGTTATAAACACGAGTGTGCATATATTGCTGTGATATGATGCTTTTAATTATTTTGGGAAAATACCAAGAAGGGGAATAGCTGGGTTAAAGGGAACCCCTAGTCCTAGTTTTCTGAAGAATCTCCACACTGATTTCCACAATGGAAGCACCAGTCTGTACTCCTACCAGTGGACAAGGGTTCCCTTTCCCCACATCCCTGACAGCATTCGTTATTGATTGATTTCTTGATGATAGCCATTCTTTCTGGGGTGAGATGGAATCCCAGTGTTGTTTTAATCTGCATCTCTTGAACAATCAGTTATGAATATATTTTCATATGTTTATTTTCTATATTTCTTCATCTAAGAAGTATGTATTCATCTCAGATGCCCATTTTTTGATAGAGTCTTTAAATTTGAGAGGTCTGGGTTTTTTTTTTTTTTCTTTTTCTGTTTTTGTATGTTCTAAATATTATTCGTTTGTCTGAGGAACAACTGGTTAAATTTTTTTTTCTGTTCTGGGTTGGCTTTTCATTCTGTTGATGATTTCTTTTGCTGTTTAAAAGCTTTTCTGTAACATAAGATTCTAGTTGTCAATTCTTTGCAATATTTCCCATGTAATGGGGGTTTTGTTCATAAAGTCTTGCCTACACCTATGTCTTCAAGAATTTTATCTGTCCCCAGTGAATGGATAAAGAAGATGTGGTGTTTTTTATTCAGTTGGGTAATACTCAGCCATAAAAAGGGCAAGCTTGAGACATTCCTAGGTAAACGGATGCACCCTCAGACCATACTCTTAAGTGCAATAAATTGGATACACACATGGAAACCGTAAAGTCCCTCTGCTGTGAGGAGCTGACCAAAAGGTACAACAGATACTGTGAAATAGGAAGAAATTATTCAAAAGGGAGGGGAACTTGGGAGGAGGGAGAAGAAAGGAAGGGAAAAGAGAGACAAAATGGAAACAAAGCTTTTGTAAATAAGGAAGGGAAGAAAAGTTGAAGGGAGGAAGGAAAATAGAAAAAAAGAGGAACTGAGGTCTATTGTTAACAGGTACGATAAACACGATCACTATGTATATCTAAATTGTATTGAAAAGCTTGATTTAAAAATAAAGTGTAAAGCCAGCCTAACATCTTGACTTTAAAAAAGTAAAAATGAAGGGTTTTAAGGGACAGAGGAAGAGGGAAGAACTAAAAAAAAAAGAGAATTATATATAATATTTACAATTATGTATAGCTATATAAAATAAGCATGAAATTATATATGATTATGTATTTCAATTCCCCAAAATGAATGTAGTTGTTATATACTGAAAATGTGTACTACTTTAAAAATTAAACATAAATAGGGAGGGTTTTTTTTGGCGAAGCCAGGGATTGAACTCAGGCGCTTGCACTTGCCAGGCAAGTGCTTATTCTACTGAGCTATCTCCATGACACCCAAAATTAAACACAAATAAATAAATAAGTAAATAAATAAATAAGAGTAAAGCAGTGGTGCATAATATTGCATGGATAAACGTAATTTGAAAGAAGTTGTTCACAAAGGGTCATATATTGGAAGGTTCCATTTATATAAACAATGCAGAGCATACAAATCTATAGAGATAGAAGTGGAGAAATGGCTGTGCAGGGCTGGGGAAGACGGGGCAGCAAGTGGGGCTGTCTGAGGACCCAGTTTCATCTGGGGAGCAATGAACATGCTCTCATATTGGTCGTCATGATGTTTGCGCAGCTATGTGAATATACACACATGAAAAAGTCAATGAAGGGGCTGGCCTGATAGCTCAGTGGACTAAAATGCCTGTTTAAATAGAGCGCAGTGGCAGGGGTGCGGTCCCCAGAGTGTCACGCCAGCCCCGCCCCCGGGGTGCTCTGAGGCAGCAATTGACACTGGGTGTGGTAGTGCACGCTGCAATCTCAGCACTAGGGAGGCTGAACACAAGAGAATCACTATGAGTCTGATCTGTGCAGTGAGACCCAGTAGGCCCTGTCCTAAATACAGAAAAAAAAAAAAGTCAATGAATTGTACACTTTAGCTAAATTGCATGGCACGTGAATGTTATCTCAATGAAGATGTTAGGAAAACACCCTGTCCCGACTCCAACTGGTCTTGGATCCTGGAATCTCATGGAGACTATTTCAGGTCCCAACTTGTACTCTCCATTAGCTTTTCTAACCTTCTATGGACATTGTGCTGGCCTCCCTCAGGAACCCCCTCTGTGAAATCAGGAACCAAAAGAATAAATTTGAGCACAGGCACTACTCAGACAACACTTAACACAGTACCATTCAATGCGGGCCACCTATAAATACGAGTTATAGATGGTCTCTGACAAAAATCAAACAGGAAAATTAGCAATAATTACCCCATGGCTAAGACATCAAGTGGATACTTGGGCATTGGCAGATTATTTACTCCTTTCAAACACAGGAAAGTTTCTTTTTCATCTGGCCCACTTCACGAAATGGGTGTACTGAGATGGTGATTGAGAGATGGCAATTGAGAGATGGAGATTTCAAAGAAATCACCACTTCAGAGATAAAAAGTAAAGCTTATTCCTCCCAAATGGAGATTCTCCAGTACCCAGGAGCCTCCACAATGGTCTCCAGGGCAGGTGCTGCAGGGGTTCGGGGCTTGTGTATGGGGCATAGAACTTACATTGATTCCAGGAGCTGCATGTACTGCTCATCTCCCCGACCTCCTTCCACCTCGTGGTCCAGCTTCAAGATGATTTCATTTTCAAACTGACAAGGTAGGAGATGAAAAATCAAGAATCAGAACATTAGAAGGCTGAGTGTCAACATTAGCCAATTCCTTGTTCTAAGCACAGCTTTAGAGAGTGTCTTATCTCTTAGGATTAGTGCTGAATGCCTGGAACGTGAAGGACACAGGATACACTTCCATATTTCAGGAGAAGCACAGGTGATGAGTGCTGGAGCAGAGATGGGGAGAGAGAGACTGAAAGAGACCAAGAAGGGCTGGCCAGATAGCTCAGTGGACTCAAGTGCCTGCTTGGGCAGAGCACAGCAACTGGACTTTGATCCCCAGTTTGCTGTGCCTGGGTGTACTGAGATGGTGATTGAGAGATGGCAACTGAGAGATGGTGATTGAGACCGGGCATGGTGGAGCATGCCTGCAATCCCAGCGCTTGGGAGGTGACTTTTATGGACTATTAGAGACTATGTCATTCAACCCTATTTTCCAAGGTCAAGTAAACATTTTGCAGGAAGTCGAAAAAGGAAAAGGGCTCCCAGCATTTGCAGAGGCACAGACGTACTTGAGGGAAGCCTGCATCTGGAGGCAATAGTGAGTTGTCACAGACAGCCGCTTTTTCTGCCTGTCTGGTATCTTTCTCCAGTCTGTTGGGCTCTGGTGGGGTGTATACTTCCCCACTCCCAAATGGGGACACCCGACAGAGGCCTGGCTCCTAATCGGCATTTTCATTTCCCAGAACCTGGGATGAAAAGGACCAGGGCCAATCCAGCGAGACTCTTATCTGAGGCTTTGCTGAACTCTTAGAAAAGGAGGTCTTTCTGCTGAGCTGCAAGGTGGAAGGCTGTAACCCTGCAAGTGCTGGAGATGACCATAATGAGAGAATGTGCTGGGGGATAACAGCAACACGGAGGGGAGCAGAGAGAAAGTGACGGGAGACACCAAGAGCTAATGGTGTTTTACAGGGCCTGGATTCGGCTGCATGTGAAGTTCTCTCATTTTCTTTTTCTTTTTTTGGAACAGGGAACTGAATTCAGGCCCTAGTGCTCGACAGGAAAGTGCTTATTCCACTGAGCCATCTCCCCAGCCAAAGTTCTCTCATTCATATGAACTTCTGTGTATAGGTGCACACACACATCAGCTGACATAAACTGGAGCTTAAACTGGAATTTTGTTCTCTGCAGCAACAAAAAGACATGAAGCGAGTGCCAGAGAGTCAAGATAATGGTCAGAGACCAGATTAGTAAGTGACCAGGAAGCAAGAAACCTTGTGTAGTCAGTCCCACCACATCCTGCAGCATTAAAGCCTGAGAATGTTTTGTGACTGCAGAGTCAATGTTAGCATTTTCCCTGGGGTGGGAGGGGGGTCACTGCTTATTCAACTTATCTTGAAAGATGGTCCTAAGTCTTCTCTATATGCATGTGATTCAAGGTGGCTTGTACTGTTTTGATCCTATACCCTGAAGAATCCACCCAAATCACACCAACCTCCTTTCCTCTACTTACTGTTAATAATGAAGTTGGTACCTGGGGAAAGGGCAGGAGTTATTGACAAAGGTCATGGAAATCAAGGGGGGACTTAGGGACTCCTGGCTCTCATTTCAATCTTTTCTCATTCTCTTCATAATATCCTACAAGGCTGAGAGGCCTTGGGTCACCTTTGAATGTGATAATCCATAAAAAATAGCCAGGTCTTGTCTTCAATAAGCATTGGCTACTATTGCAGATGAAGAAGCAGAGGCTCTGAGAATTTAAGGGGCCTGTCTACAGTCTCAGATGAATGGTGGAGACCATTGGGCAGCTCTTTCTGGTGTATAAATGATGGTGCGCTGTGGAGCTGGAATTGTGGGGTGATAGAATGCAGGCGCCAGGCTCATCGTCCCTCGGGTTCACATCTCGCCCGTGACACCACTCGTCCCTTACTAAGAGTAACAGAGGAATAGAAAGGCTGACACAGCACACATGTGAAGGAATTACCTCAGTGCTCTCACAGTTGGGTTAGGCTCATTGCAAGAAACAACCACAACTGGAAAGACACGTAGGGTTCTGATAGATCGGAAAAGGAAGGACATTCTAGGTGGAGGAAACAGTGTGAGTGAAGGTATGGGACTGGGAAGGTGGAGAACAACAAGCAATATGGCTCATCTAAAGCTGAGTCTTCCAGAAGGAATAAAAGAAGGGAAATAAAGACAGAGCTGTGGGTGGGCAGCTACCTCGTTGGGATTTGGGCTGCTTGTCAGCAAACGGATCATGTCCCTTACAGGATGCAACTTGTCATGCATTTTATTTGTGTTAATTATAGCTCAAGGTCAAGGTTTCAGGGCTATCGGACTCAGGGACGTTGTCTGCGCTGAGTTTAGAGCAGAAAGTAATGGAGCTTTACAGCCCCTGTGATTTGGCTGTCTGCACTTAATTCCTCGCCCTTCCCCTCCACCTTGTTGGGCAGGAGAGGTGGTCTTTCCAACCCTTAGGGTCATGATTGGCAAATATTTTCTAACAGTTTAGTGGCTAATTTCATTTTTGTGGGCAAGATGGTCTCTGTCACAGCTACTTGACTCTGCTGCACAAAAACAGGCACAGATGACACATAAACAAATTGGCATGGCCAAATTTCAATAGCACCATTTACAAAACAGGTAGCAGGATGGTTTAGTCCTTCAGGCTGTCATTTGTCCACCCTTCTCAATGCAATGTGTGTCATAGTAATACCTATAGCTCAGAAGGGAGCAGAGTAGAAGGGGATTTTATATGTAAAGCACTAGAGGAATACATGAGGTTAAGTGTGTACGGAGCTAGCTCAACATATTATCACTGCTAATGTTATTGTTATTACTTCAGGATGCTGCTAGAAAGCAGCTTTAGGGGAGAAATCTAGCATTTTTCGTGGTTGGAGTGGTTCACTGGAATGCTGGCACCATTCCTCCTTATGAGATGAACTTTTCCTTGGAGCAAAAAAGTAGATACGGTAAATAAGCACTTGTCTTGAGGTCACAAAAGAGCCTGCCAAGAGGGAAATTGCAGGGTGCCAGAGAAGGAGCAGTCATATGATGCCATGCAGTGCCTGAGCCCTCCAGGGTGGCTAGAGAGCTAGGGGCACCACTAGCACAGGTGCTGTGCTAGGAGTGGCTCTGACCCAGGCTTTGGCACTGCAGAGACTTGGCTAAACCTTGCTTTGCCCTGTTTTCCGAGCCATGTGACCATAGGGAGGTTAGTAGAAGTCTTCAGATCCTTCATGTTTCCACTTATTAAATGCAAATTTAAAACTCCCACCTACTTCTAAAGTGGAACTGTAAGGAGTTATTGTGAAATCATAGCGCTTGGCACAGGCTGGGTGCTTCATAACTGTTAGCAATGATCATCTTGTCACTCTGTTGTCATCAGAAGTGTCATCATCCCATGTAATTGTTATGATAGCCAAGGAGGCCGGGTAGGATCCCCAGCTTATACATGAGGAAGCTGAAACAAGGACCTTTGTCCTGGGTTTCAGAGATGGATGGACTTGAGCAAAGGAAGAGGCAAAGGCCCAACACAAGCCTTTCCTGGTAGCACACTGCTATATCAGTGTGACAGGCTGTCTCCCCAGAATTGGCCCTGTGAAGAGTTTAGGGTATGGTTTCACTCTGCCAGGTCAATTCATTTTTATTCATGGCTTCACAACTATATTACTTCATAGACTCCACATCTCATCCTTCCCAGATAGATATTTATAAGGGAATTTCCATAGATTTCTTTTGCAGATGTAGGTTCTACAGAGGCCAATGTCAGTCATAAGGAGCAGAATCAAGAACAAAGGGTGAACTCCAAGTGTCCTGATACCCCGAGGAAGACTTCTCTTTTCACTTCTAGCCATAACTCACGGGTCATCACATTTGTGTCAGGTCTTCTATATGCATTTCTGAAGCCTCTCTTTAGAGGATCTTGACTATTTTCATTCCCTTCATTTACTAGAATATTTTCTAATAGGAGCCCAGCTCCTTGGAAGTGTTGGTTTAGGGAACAAGAGCTCTTCTTCCTGAGTTTGTAGCTGACTGAGATAGAAAAGGTAGTAATGATGATACAAGTCATGATTTAAGAGGGAGAACAAGGATCAAGCTGTTTCAGAAAGACAACACCATCATATCTTAGGGTCATCACTGTTCTCTTACCCAATGATTTGGGTGTCATGTGCTTCCTTCATTAATTTTTTCTTGTTGCTGAGACAAAGTACCTGATACTCAAGGTTAAAGGAGGAAACATTTACCTATCTCATAGTTTGTACAGGTTTCAGTCCATAATTGGCTGGCTCTAAGGCAGGGTGGTGGCAGAGGCACAATCTTTCATGGCAGCAGAAAGAGTGGAGAGGAGGGCAGGCCTCTTTCAGTTGCCTGCCCTAGGATAGGTGTATCACTTACATCCTTAATCTCAGCATTTGACTATGAATCTGTCACAAATTCTAGATTCATTCACCTCCACAAAGTCTACCCCCAAAGACAGCATGAGGCTTTAAGGGACATACAGACACAGACCATAGCATGCATCAAGACCAGTTTTCACACACAACCTGCTGGTGTTCAAGTCTCTGATCTGGGCTTCACTCCAGCTGTGTCTGTCAAGGCTGCTTGGTGTTTAGCACATCAGACCTCCTTGTCTACCCCTTTCCTGGGCACACCCTTCACAGCTGCTTACTCTGAGCCTGAAGCCACATGCCTGGCCTGCCCGTGCCGCAGCTGGACTCCCACCAAACACTCCAGCTGGCGTTGACATTACCAAATGCCCATTAATCAGCCTGATTGTCCTGTCTCTTTTGATAAGAGAGAAGCAAATTGAAGCAATTGGGGAACATGCTTACAATGAACTCATATACAAGTGGACAGCCCTAAGAGGATCCCATTGATGGAAAATAGATGGATGCATGATGTAAAGGGAATCCATCAGAAAAGTAAAGTACAGCAGTGTCGTCAAGCCTCTGAAGACATGAGATTGCCAATCACTTGTCAGCTCTCAGTCTTGACCATGACCAGATTCTTTTTCTGTTGAGGATATTGTATATGGATATATGTTTCCTTTGCACATCTGTTTCCAGGAATTCTCTAAAACAGTTGCCAACCTAGACACTCATCTGAGGGAAAGCAGTGTTTTATCTGATTTTGTAAACTGTCAGGTGCTCCCAAGCTTTCACACTGTGCTCATGCTTAAGAGGCAGCATATCCTGCCACACAGCCCAGGTCTTCTCTTCCCATTCTCCTGGCCCAGATGGTCAGATCATCTCTTTCTCCATCTGAGCCCTTCAGCCTGACTTCTTTTAGGTTCTTTACAAAGGATGAAGATGTTCGTTGACCTTTATGGGACTAGAGAGCTTCTAGTAATACCCAAGGAGAAAGGAACATTTCCTCACAGAGGTGCCATCTTGGAAAAATAATCCCTTATTCCTCTTAGAGCATCTTCTTTCCAAGTGTGATTGGAAGAATGGTGAATCCAATAATGTTTCTTACCAAATAAACTTGAGAAATTAAACATGTCTGCTTGCCATGCAATAGCTAAGTTCTTGACTTCTTTAGTGTACACTGGGAATCTCCAGGCCAGGCCAGGCCAGGCCACAGTGCTCCATGGAGTCCAATGTATTTAACCTGAAATCTTCTCTCCAGAGCATTTTATTGGATTACTGTCTTCTGGATCACATCTGAGAAAATATGGTGCTATTCAGTGGCTTCCATTCCGGTAGCTTACACTGACTATGACCAAATTGCTAGCTGGATGATGCAATTACAGTGTGGATCTGGCAAAGGTAAAGGCCTGTGTGTTGCTGTCTCTGCTCTGCTGCTTTCTAGATGGTTGACTTTGGACAAGCAATTTCCTCTCATTTTTATCCACCTTCACCATGGGGGTGTAATGTTGTCTACTGTATAGTGTTGTAATAAAAAAGACAACGCAAGTGGATATACAGAAAGTACTCATAGAATTTAAAACACAGTAAATTCCCAGTTAATGACAGGCATTGTCATCATCCTTACTAGGGGATTTTTGAGGAAGACACATAAACGCACAGAGATGGACACAAGGCAATGTGGCGCAGTTGTCATTCTTGGGAGAAAGAAAATGGCAGGAACAGGCAGGGCTGCCTACAAACACACAGAAATAGCAGAAAGAAGGTGCCCACAGGGGCAAGGACACTCAGGTGAGGGATGGCTGAAGAATAGGTTTAGTGGGGCAAGAGTGGAAGGAATGGCCAGCAACTACGAAGGAAAGCCAGAACGGGGTGGACCTCGAACACTGATAGACATTGGGACTTCAGTGGGAAGAGATCAGAGAAACAATGAGCCAGGGCAATGCCCCTGAGAATGGTGAGGAAGAGTGGCTTGGAATCTTCTGCACTTTAAGGCAGGATATTTTATGAAAAATTCCTTGGTGGCAGGGTATGATGTGGAGGAAGGAACAGGCAGAACACTTGGGGTGAAAGAAGGGGAGAGTTAGTGAGAAAACTAGGTGAGAAGTCTGGGCGGACTGCAGGGAAAAGGACTTGGGCATGTGCTTCGGCAGCCTTGCAGGGACTTAGTGACCCTCTTCCTAGATGAGGGACATGAGTGGACAGTGCCGTGCACCACTATGGGAGTAGGCGCATTCTTTCCCTGCTTGAGGTACTGGGTTATCTGGCTTAGGCAGTGGTCCTCATATGTCAAGAGGCCAGATTCCCAATGAAAACGCTTGGCCAAGGAACCTCACATTTTGACAGAAGCTCTCCTGTCCCCCCGTCACACATGCACTGGTCCCTCCTGAGGAATGTGCTTCCAACTGCATTTGCTGCCCACTTTGATACATGGCCCAGTGCGATAGCTGAGCAGGCTATCGCTAGATAATGTACACCTTTGAACCTATCAAGAAAGATGAATCTTCAGACAAAGGTGGAGAGGGCAGGGATGGTGAGCACACCTCAAGGAGGCATTCGGTGTGGAAGTAGGACGCACATCCTCCCGAGAGAAGGCCCAAGTACATCCACAGCAGGGATGCGTGTTCTCGTCTTGGCCTCGGGCAGAAAGGTGGGACAAAACGCTGACCAAATTCCATCTGCCAGCTCCTTCTGGGCACATGAATGAATGTCTCTGTCCTGCCTCACAGCCTCTGAACGAAGCTCAGGCAGATGGAACGAGGATAGCATTATGGAGAAGTGGGCTGGGGATTAGGGATGCTGGCATGAGTTTCTGGCCTCATTTTTTACCTTTTTGAAATCGCCACTCCTTTGATATTCACACAGCATCATGTCGAAGAAGATTGGTATGGTGGCTTTCCGAAGCTCAGCCTCAGGGATAAGTGTCATCTCTAATATAGGGCCCACCATGCCTGGGATGAAGCAGATTTTGTTCTGGCCTGAAAGAGAAGAGGAGCAGAGGCCCTTAAAACAGTTTCATGGAAGCTGGGGAAGGATGAAAGGGACATATGAAGTAGTAGGAACAATAGTTAATACTTGTACCATTGTTTACCACATATCAGGCTTGCTTTGAACACTGTGCATGTGTTAGCAATGTGAGAGGCGCATGCACCACCAAAAAGAGGGCCCATTGTACGAGATAAAGCCACAGGCCTGTGGAAAGCTCTTCACTGCTTCAAGGGTTTTCACCTGCATTATGTCCTGTGCAAATGCAGCCCCCATTGAAATCCTTTGTGACTGTGTAGCACAGGGATCGTGGGAATTATGTCTGTCTGCATCATGAGCCTCTCCTGGAGTTTCAGAACACGCTTTCACCAAGCAACAAGGAAAACAAAACTTGCTATGAAGGATATCACCAGTCAGTGGGGCAGTGAGGGAAAACATGGCTCTATGGACAGATGAGCCACAGGTCCTGTTCTCTGTGTCTTGGTTCAAGATACACCTTAGAGACCCCTTCCTTGCTACTCGTCTTCTAGGCACACGGCTTGCGCCAGCACCACAGAGCCACTTTGCTCCCCTCTGAAAGGCCTGCACTGAAAAGTCTCCTTGGTTGAGAGTATGCTCCCCCTGCCTGCTTTCCAGCACCCCCGTTGTTACTCTAAGCTCCTGTCTTGGTCTCTGTCTCAGCTTATACACTTCTTGGTGGAGGTGGGGAACTCTCTACAATCCTAGCTTGTGGCCAGCTCGACCAGATAGCTGTTGTGCTCTTCTCATTTTGTCTTTTCACCCAACTTGGGAAGGATGTCTGTGCCTGTGGCAATCATTCGATTCCCATCTATTTTTCCCACTGACATGAGAAGGGCATGAAGGTAGAAACCATATCTGTTCTCATCTTTGCACTGGTTGTAGCGAGCACAGAACATTCTAGAAGCTAAAATTCAGCATTTTCTCAACGAGGAACTAAATTTGCCTGGCTCCTATCCACACTACCCTCTTTTATCGGAATTAAAACGTAGCTAGAAAATAATTAACCTTTAAATTAGAAAAAAAAAAAAATGCCAGTCCCAACATCTCATCCTAGCCTTCTCTGCCCTCACTGCTCTTGTGCCCAGTGGCCTCTTTATAAGGCAGGCAAGGCAAGAATAGGCTAATTGGGGCTGGAATTTTTGAAATTTTTCTAAATCATTTATTTATTTGGTACAGGGTCTTGCTATGCAGCTCAGCCTCATAGTGATCCTCCTGTCTCAGCCTCCCCAGTGCTGAGATAATAGGCCTGCACCACCATACCTGGTTTGGGGCTGGCAATTTTGATCTCTAGTTTTTCAAGGCTGACCACTTCCCAACTAGGTCCTGTTTTTTTCTAGATATGTGACTTGGACATACACCTCATAAAAAATGAAAGCAATACCCACCTGTTGAGAAAATCATATGAAAATATGTCTCTATGTGCCAGAATCAAACCAAATGAGCACCAGTTGCAGGGGTACTGTTGCTTGGTGGTTAAGAGGACCAGTTCTGTATTTAGACCACTTAGATTTGTAAACTGACTCAACTAGTTGAGTTGTTTGATGTTGGGCTAGTTTGTCCTCCCTCTTGAAGCCTCAATATGCTAATCTGTAATTTGGGATGATATTTGGGTTCACTTCATGGAGTTATTTTCAATAATAAATGAATTGTTAGTTTCTGAGCAGCAGAATCAGGGCTTCAAATGTGACATGCCATATAACGTTGGCCATGACTGATGTTTGGTCAGAATGAACCATGAAAACAGCCTTGTAGAGCAGAAATGAGCAGATGCTTCAAAATACACATACCAGAAGTGGCAGAGATGAGGGAGAGGAGTACATAGGAGCTACGGGTTGTCAGGGGAGCCGGGACAGATATGCCCCAATGAGCCAAACTGACCCTCTATATATTTTACCTGCAGCTGCCTGCTTCTCAGGCTGAGCTGCATAGCCCAGGAAGCCCACCTGCTTTTCTCCACTGTCCAGATAAAGATTTGTAGTCCTTGTCCGGGATAGAAGGCTCCTAGGAGAACTGGTCATTCAGTTGTGTGTGTGTGTGTGTGTGTGTGTGTGTGTGTGTGTGGCCAGAACCAGTGCTTTTGATGAAAGAAAATGAAAAAGGAGCCAACCGAAAAGGCAGCAAGAAAATTAATTTTCATTCGACATGAAGGAGGCTTAAGGTTGGAGATTTTTTCACACAGAATGTTGGAGATCTGTTTCACTCGAGGAGTAGCTTCACTTGTGAGAAGGAAATAGTGAAGTTAGGCAGTCGCTTTTCCAGAGTACCAGCTTCATTAAATGATGCATTCGGATTACACTTGTCTCATAGGTCTTTGTGCTGGTCCAAACAGGGAAAAAAGCCCTTACTTACTGGCAAGTTTCTGGTAATTGTTAATCTAGGTTTCTGATTTCGTCCTTCAAGATCCTTTAAGTCTTTTTCAAACCACAGTGGGGTTTTAAAATTCAAAGTCGAGTACAATAATAGGTAGAAAATAAATGGGAAACTGTCAGATAAGCCACAACGGAATAGAGAAATTGCTTATGCAACAAAGGCCTTTGGAATACTGGAGGGCATTGGGCATGATAAGGATATATTTAAGATGCTTTAAAATAAAAGGTGGATATGCCATAGACTGGAGATCACTTAGATACTTTTTACGTGCGTTTTTATAGTCTGTATAAGAGATATTTGGCAGACCAGGGAAAGAGGAGAAAGATTCTGATTTCTAAATACAGTGTGATCTCAATGACCTTTAAATTGTTCCCTAAAGCAATTTTATTCCTTTATATCCAAAAAAATGGAATCTCAGCACCCTGCATACTGTGTTCACATAACCAAATGTACGTATGTGTGTGCATATCTTTATGTATATAGATACAGTGAGAGACAAAGGGGAGGGAAGGAGGGGGGGAAGGAGGGAGGGAGGGAGATATGTAGCTAGTTGAACACAAACTCACTTGGAAAAAAATTCTCGTTCAAGGATCACACCTGCTGCTATATTCTAAATAAAGGCAAAGAAGGAATTGATTTGAGGGTCTTTTTTTTTTTTTACTTAATGGAAGCTGAATCTCACCAGGAACAGATACCAATTAGGAGAGGCTTTTAAAGTACCCAAGAGGCAGTGGGATAAATCCAAAGGCTGACTTACATGGGCTTTGGAAAAGGGTCTGCTAGGAATGAGAGCACAGAGTGGAGTCAAGGGGCGTAACAGAGAAGGAGCCCACGTGTCTAATCTATACAAGGGCCTCATGCATCACTCTCCTTGGGGGTATACAAGGCTGAGTGACAAGGGTCAGAGGGCACCTAGAAGATGACCAAGAAAGGAAGGACATAAAGAAAGGTTTGTAAGCCAGATGAACAGTGAAGTTCAGGAAGTCACTAGCCCTGTGAGGCTGGTGTCAGACAGAAGGGGTGCTTGATCTGAGACTCCCTAGCTCTCAAAAGCCTGGAATAAAGTCACTCATGGAAGCACATCCTATAATCCCGGCACTTGGGAAGCTGAAGCAGAAGGACTGCTGGGAGTTAAAGGATAGCCTGGGCTATGTGATGAGTTCAAGTCCAGACCACATAGCGCAGCACGGAGTCTGAAAAGAACAAAGAGGGACCAGGGAAATAGCTCAGTGGAATAAGTGTTTGCCTAGCAAGTGTAAGGTACTGAGTTCAATCCCTGGTACCACCAAAAAATAAAAAAAAATAAGAACAAAGATAAGAGTAAGTTATGACCTCCTAGGTTTTGGAGTCCAGGAAGCCTCCCAAAACCTAAAATAAAGCAGAGTTTGTCATTACAAAAGGAAAAAAAAAATCACTGCTTTGATTCAAAAAGAGAAGAACAGATATAAGCTCTTCTGCCTCAGGCTTGGAAGAGCACCTTCCTGGAAATTTGCTGAGTCAGTAATCAATTTTCCCTTCATCTTCAGGAGATGCCTTGTCAGCTTCCTTTCTGGCACCCGCAACTTGGCACTGTAGAATCTTAGAACCTGACCCTCAGTATCCTTGAGCCTCCATGATTTCATCTGTGAAATGGGGATAATAATTATACCTATCTGGGAGATTTGTTCACTGATTTAAAAGAATGAATATTGAGCTAACAGCTTTGTCCAGTGTCCAGCACTGTATACTAGATTCTGGAGAAAGCAGTATGAGAAGAGCATACAACCCCATCGAGCCTATGTTTTCAAGGAATTTTGCAAGCTGCTCAGTTTGTTGGCTCACGCTTATACCAAACAGTCAGCCTGGGTAAAGGGTCAGGATGTCCATGGTGCTCTGCTTCTCTCTGTCCTCACAAATGTCTAAAAAGGCATTTAGACAAACTGCCCTGATTGGCCCACCACTGAAAACCATTGTTCTTGGGACCGAGCTCTACATGCCCATTTGTCTTTCCTTCGTTATACTGCTGGGCTTCTGCTCCTCTGTGTCCCATGGTCCTCTGCTGGGGCTCTCCAATGTCCTCCTATGTTCTCTCCTGCTTCTCCTGGCCTCATTCCCACCCTACAGCAGCCACTGCAGCTAAATCCTTAGGCACCCTCTACCGCCCTACCACTCAGTCTGGAAGACATGTTGAGCGCCTGAAGCGTGGCTCGTCCAAGGGGAAATGCACTGTAGGCGTAAAAGAGAAATCCATCAGATTCCCAAGAATAAATTAAATGAAACCCTCAACAATGTTTTATACAATATTTGAACTGGCATCAAGTATGAAAAGTCCTTTAAAGACTTCTCCAAGGCCAGCCAAATAGCTCAGCAGATGAAACCCAGCAGGTTCGAACCCCAGGCCTACTATACTAGCCCCACCCCCGGGGCATGCTGAGATGGGAACTGAAACTGGGTATGGTGGTGCACACCTGTAATCCTAGCTCTTGGGAGGCTGTAAACAGGTGGATCACTATGAGTCTGACCCAGTTGTGAGACTTTGAGCACCCTGTAGACCCTTCCCTAGAATACAGGAAAAAAAAAAAAAGGCTTCTCCAAAGGTGGCTTCTCTAACAGCAATGGAACACCTATCTCTGACAAAACAAAACAAAAAAGGGGAATATAAAAAAAGGAACATTTTGTAGTACATACAAAATAGGATAGGAATACAGCTACTTTCTCTTAGTTCAATGAGAAGAAAGGTTTCTACTAATATTGTTTAGACAAGATATCATGTGTGCATCTTGTCCTCTGAATAACTACCACAAAGACAACACTAGGCAATGTATTAATTACTGTAACTGTGTTACTAACCTGTTTTGAAACTGTTTCACTTCTATTTCTTTCTCACTAAAATGAATAATTTTTGTTTTTTTAAAAACACTCCACGCTGTTTTATACTGACTCCAAGCTGAGATGATAATGATTTGGGACACAGGGCTAAATAAAATCCAGACAATGCCGGGTTACCAAATGCCTGACTTAGGATTTTTAACTTTTCATTGGTGCAAAAGTGATCTCCATTCTGCAGAGACTATGCTTGCATCCGGGGATCATAGATCCCCAGCCCGTGATATATGGTCTGCTTTTCTCATGTGATATTGGGCAGCAGCAACGAAGTGCAGCTCCCACTGAGCCTCTCAGTCCCTGGAAGAGACAACCAGCACTTCCCAGCGCACTCAGCTGCCCCCTGGGATGTTGGGCAGCTTAGGCATCTTCCATGCACTTTTGACTCACAGTATGTTCAGTTTACAATGCAGTTACAGGAGCAGCTATCTTGCCACAGTTAATTCCATTGTTCCTTTTAAATATTCTTTTAAAATTGGACAGGTGGCCTTCACCACAGCCCTGCTCAGTGCTCAGGGGCTCAGCTCTTCCTTGAGGAAAGGGTTCCTGGCTCCTTCACGAGACAAGATTCCATCAGAGTTTCTGGATACGTGAAGCTTTTCTTCTCTAGTTATTTCATCTTTGCAGCCATAGCTAAGTAGCTCTTCAATTAGCGTTTAACTTTTCAACACAATGATCACAAGCCCATGAGACCAGGGTGCTATGTCACTCATGTGCATTTGGTTTTAACCCCAGCTTCTAGCATTTAGAAGGCACTTGTATTGGTTTTTGGTCACTGACGCCATAAATCATCACCAATGTAGTGACTTAAAACAAGACTAATTATCTTATATTCCTAGAGATCAGACGTCTGAAATGCATTTCACTGGGCCAAGGGGGCTGCAGGATGATTCGCCTCCTTCCTCTTTTGAGCTCTTGGGGGCGTTCTGCATTCCTTGGCTGATAGCTTCTCACGGCTGTCAGTCGGCAAAGTACTTTTTTCCAGCTTTTTCTGACTCTAATTGTCTGGACTCATTTTTACTTCCATGGGCACTACCATTGCATTGTACCCACTTGGATTATCCAAGATACCCTCAACACCTTCAGGATTCTTAATCACCCCTAAAAAGTCTCCTCTGCCTCGTGTGGCCACGTGTTTCACTTGTTCTGGGATTTGGACACTGGCCTCCTTGGGGCTCTGGCACTCGGCCTACTACAACACTCTGATCCCACATCCTGTCTTCTCAGCAGCTTCTCTCCCAGTCCTGAGAAGTATACTGTACTTGCTCAGGCTAGTTGCTTTTCTGAAATACTTCTCCTTTCCTCAGCTTTTCTTTAGCTTGATGGGGACCATGTTTTGGTGCCTAATTCAGCAGTCATCTCCTTCAATGGTACATCGTTATAGGCTCTGAACTTCTAAATCTCTACTACACATTTAACTTTAGTCAGCATATTTCTAGTTCACTAGACAGTAAGGCCACTGCCATAGGGCATGACCTATGCCTTGTTCTTTCCCACCCTTCCCCACTCCCTGGAGCTAAGCAGCAAGCAGGACCCTGAATCAATGCTTAAAAAGGAACAGTCCACATGCCCCCTTAGGCCTGCCAGGGACAGTCTTCCCGCTGATGTGGCCAAGATGACGTTGCTAGAGTTGCCTTTCTGTCCCACGATGATGGTCAGTATAGCAGCCCAGAATTAAACCAAGCAAATGTGGGAGGGTTAAGTGCAAAGGCATTTTAATAAAATGCTTATTACTTCATGCCAAGCAGAAGTCAAGTGTTAGGATGCTACACTAGGGGGAAAAGCACAATACATCTGGCATCATCCCTACATCCAAAATCACACAGGAATTTAACCCTTTAGTGGCTGGGGCTTCCACAATATATTACCCTTGTCCCCACCAAGAGCTCCCTTCCCACATGCATACCTTCTTTCCAAAACAACACGCACAAGGGAGGTCTCACACACACACACACGGACACACACGCATGTCCAGACTCTCCCCGGGAGAATGTTACGCCACATTCCCACTTGAATGAGAGCCTCCTTGCAATTAGCTGTCCTATAATCACAGGGCTGCTCCAGTCTGTCCTGATGAGAAGGTGATGATGCTGCTGATACTTGTGATGCTGTGGTTTGATTGCTTCTGGCCTTAAAACACAAATTTAAAAACTAACATGCAGTACGATTTACTCATTATCAGTCATCTTTTGAAAGCCCCGTTGCCCATTTCATACCCATTGGGAAAAAAATTGCATATTCTCTGGAAAAATTTATAAGAACTTTTAAATTGGGGTTCAGAGACAGATTTTTTTTTTTTATTTTAGGGAAGGATCTGCAGGGTGTTCAGGATCTCACTACTAGATCGAACTCATAGCAGTTCTCCTGTTGAGAGCTTCCCAAGAGCTGGGATTATAGTCACCACATCCAGTCTCAATTGCCATCTCAGCATACGCTGGGGGCGGGGCTGGCATGGCAGGCCTGGGGTTCAAACATCTTGTCTCTGCACCTGATTGCAGGTGCTTTAATCCCGAGTTATTTGGCCAGTTCCCCCAAAATCTCTCTCTCTCTCTCTCTCTCTCTCTCTCTGTCTCTGTCTCTGTCTCTCTGTCTCTTCCTCTCTCTCTATTTAGAGACAGATTATTTTTGCTTCAACTCAAATTTTGATTTGTTGTTGATCTTTGGGTTCTCAGGGCATCATGATAATTTAACCCTTAAACTCAGGGAAGCTGAATTAAATGATGATATAGATAGGGCTGTAACAGAAATATGACTACCATGGCTAACCCAAAGCTTTGTATTTCTCAATGAGTTTGAAGATGGCCAATTCCAAGTCTCTCCCCTGTCCCCAGGATGGGACATTTGTCCTCATGGCTTTGACACAGCTATTCCATCCCTAGGTCTCTTGTTATTTTCCAGAATGAAAGGGGGGAAAGGCTATGGGTGAGAGATGTGCTATGGTCCCTGAATCACTCTCCCTCTCCTTTTTTCTCTCCCTCTCCTGGTTCTCAAATTTTGAAAAGAAAAGACTTTTTCCAAATCTGCAACAAGTATGTTTCTGGTGATTCTTATGAGACAAACTTGGGCCACGTGATCTATACCTACAAGACACTGTTAAGTGAGCAGATTGCAATCCCAGGAGAAATAATCAGGGTTCCATCAGCAGGAGGAAGCAGAGAACAGCAATTGCATAGGCAATCAGCAAAGGCTGCCATAGATAGCATCCAAGTTTTACTCCATCTTAGATATTCCACAAATTGCACTTTGAAACCTATCATTTCCCAGTGAGGTGGTACACTGAGCCCTAATGTACACAGTGCATAGTCCTGATGTGGATGATTAAGTTCATCCCATTAGCATCCTTGCACCAGCCTCTCGCAGAGCGCAGGATGGGCTGCAGGGATGGAAGCATCCGTTCTCTGCCTCTGCTTTCTGTTGTCTCATTCCTGAAAGAGAGAGGCAAGGTGAAGGCAGCTAGCTGTACCACTAATGAGGAGAAGCCTGCCGGCGCCAAGAAACCTACTTCAGACTGATACACTTTCCTCAAGAGTTTGGCCAAGGAGTAGGGGATTTCCACAAAGCAGCCTTTGCTTCTTATTTTCTGCAGTGCACATCTTTAGTTTGACCTCTGTCCATGAGTTCCTCTTCAAGAGACATCCTCCACGATATCATTATGAGACAGCACTATGTGACTGTGCCTCTCAGTGGATGCAGGCCTGGTGGAAACATGTAGTGGCCATCCAAGGAAGGTCAGTGAAGTGGTGCCTTCTGGGGATCAGGTCTTCAGTGCCGTGCTTCAGGAATATAGCATCCTGAAGGGAATGTTGGAGACCATACAGTATGCCCTGGCTTCTAGCGGGGCTTAGCTCTGTGCTTCTACAACCTGGCTGCTTAGCAATTGCTTGTTCTTTGAATAAAGACCTCCCTGACCAGGGCAGTCAGAATGAGTGCCTCTGTCTTGCCATCCCCCTAACATGGCAGATGCCTTTTCATTGCATCCATTCATTCTACTGGTATTTGCAAGCTGCAAGGAGTCTGTATGGTGTCAGGACTGGTGCTTTGGCCAGCATGTTTATCTAGTTTCTGCTTTGAATCCACTAAATAACCTTGCACAAATCTCTTCTTTGGACCCCAGTTCTCTCATTTTTAAACTGGAACATTAGAGGTTCTCCTTTGCTTCCAGCCATTCTCAAGGCTTCAGGGTACCGCCCCCAAGAAAGCCAGCAGGTCTCTATGTAGGAGTTTGGAGTGGCCCATAAAATTGGCTCTGGACTTCCAGCCCGTTTCAATTAGAGCAGCTCCACTTTCATCCAATTTACTTATCAAAAGTGCTTTTTTTTATTGGCCCTCAGCTAAAAATAAATGTTTAAAAAATGCTGGACAATGTGGTCTCTAACAGGCCCTTCCAGGTCTGACGTTCTGTTAGTCTAAGCAGGTGTACTATTTGGTAACGTCTTTTCATTCATCAGCATAATTGGGAGTGCAGGAATGGCTGCCAAAGTATAATCTATATCTAAATAAAATCTTCTGTGTGCAAAACAGTGCAATGAAGGACATTTAGAAAAGAGCAGGCTGTATAGATTGACTGGAGACAAACAAAGCACAGCTCCCTGCTTAGCAATTCTGCCAAAGCCGGAGCTGGGGAGCTGGAAAGGAGCCCCACCCCCAGCTTGGCTGGTCTCTGCTGTTGCAAAGCAAAGCACGCAAGCAAATGGAATCTGGGCCCCATGCGTTGGTTAAGCACATGCAATGTTTTGAAAACTTTCAATTACTTATCATTAATATTCATAAATTAGATGATTTATTCAAAAATCCAGTTTCCTGACATCTTCTGAAAGACTGGAAGTTGTGACAATGACAGGCTTGCATTTCAGCAGGACAGCAATCCTTTGGAGATGCGAGTGTCCCTTTGCATTGGCGCAGGTTTGCTTCCCTTTGCTCCAACCCCCTGCTTTTTTCACCTTAAAGAAATCCACCCTTCCACCTTGCCTTTTTTATTTCAAAGCAAGAATAAATGAAACAAACATTCCATATACCTACTGTACCTATCCAAAGTGGTGAGAAACAAAATGATAGACTGAGAAAGATCCTTTTCTACAAAAACAGGGCAAAGATAACTGCCCCTTCCACAGGGGCAGTTACCAATGTCAGGTGATTTGTTCTTGGTGATCATAATAAGTGATAAAATTACAAGCATCTTAGAGGGTAGAAGCCAGGGAGATCACTCAGTATCTTACAATGCACAGGATATCCCCCAAGACAAAGTATCCCCCAATATGCTGCCAGTACCTTGTTTATGGACTTTCTGTGGTTTTGGCCTGTTACACTCCCTTAACTTGTTTACATCATGTATGTGAGCTCTGTTCTTTGGTCCTCAGTGATACAACAAGATTAGGTTTTATTGTAATTAGTGCAGGGTGAGGATAAGGTGAACTCCAGCATGGGTGTGGTGGCCTCCACACTTCCCCTGCCCCTTGTTTTTACCCCTATTAACCTCACACACAATTCACAAAAAGGTTCTATTTTCCTGGCTTGAGGCTTCACAGCTTATAAATGATGGGACAAGGCCTCAGGTGAAGATGGTGCAATGTGTTTGGGGCCTGAGTCCTCTGCTCTACCAAACTCATAACCTCCCTGGTCCCCCACTGTGTGCTCCTAGTTGCATTATGATGTTGCTAACAACTATAGAACATAGAGTGATAACCTGTTTTCTGTATTCCCCTGTTTCTCCAGAGGATAGGCCTTGCTGAAAGGGGCAAGAAACTGCTGTTCAGAAAATCTGGTGAGCCCTGGGAGACACTGAGAGACAGAGGGAAGCAGGACACAAAGTCAAGAGTGGTAATGAAGGTTAAAGGAAGGGTGCAGGTCCTATAAATGCCTCTCCTAAACAGCATGCACAACTAAGCCCCAGAAAAAGCAACTGGGTATGGGAAGTCAAGAAGGAAGTCTGAAAATCACAGAAGAAA
Organism: Ctenomys sociabilis; assembly: GCA_004027165.1. Lineage (NCBI taxonomy): Eukaryota > Metazoa > Chordata > Mammalia > Rodentia > Ctenomyidae > Ctenomys > Ctenomys sociabilis. The sequence goes on from PVKA01002043.1 coordinate 35,032, forward strand.
CCTTCATTCTTATTGTTGTTCAACAATCCATTCATCTGTCATCCACCCATCCATCCATCCATCCACTCAACCAACCATCTCCTCATCCAGCATATATTTATGGAGCAGGCTTTAGGCTATAAGCAAAGTAGATGACTCTTGCCCTTGTGGGATGAAAACCATGCTCTGAGATTTTTGGCAAGTTGATCTCAAACAAATTATTCTCTCTCTGAGTTTCCTGGTCAATAAAAGGAGGGGGGAAGGTATCCATCTTGCAGGAGGTGATGTGAAATTTAAATAAGATCTCTTGGCACAAGAATTACCCCACTATCCAATAACTGTCTCCTTGATTCCATCCATTCTTTTATAGGTAGCCATGCTTCAGGTAATCACAGATGATTCCTGTAGCTCAGGCTATGCTATAGACAGACCTGTGGGTCAGGTCAGTGGAGATAGCTTTGGAGATCACCATTCATTTCACAACTTTTTCATCTTCCAGGGAACAATTCTCTCCTATGAGGTTAGAGGGTGCTTCAAGGATTACATTACATATGACTAGGATACAGAATGGCCCCCAAGCCTACAGCCAGCATGCTACAGTGTGTGAAGACCTGAGTTCCTACTGCAGGCTTGCCCCTTCTTCTCTCTTATAAATAGCAATTTGACATGGAAACCCTTAGGAGCAGAAGCAGACTCACACCTGCTTCTATGGGGTCTGGTCACCCTCCCGTCTAGAATCAAATTAGGCACTTATGGAAGACCAGGGGTGCATGGTGCATATAGTGACAGTGTAATTTCAAGCTCTAGCTGCTGATTGCCTTGTGGCCTTTGGAAGAAGTCTTCAGGAAAGAGCAGGGCACATGCAGATGCCTCTCACTAGACCCACAGGCCTACTCACCAAGCTTGTACCACATGTCACGGATGGAGAAGCCAATGAGCCGTCTCATGTCCCCATACCTAGAGGAAATAAGGATGTCTACTTCAGGCCCCATCTCCGAGCATCTCATGAACTCCCTCCCTCTTCACAAGGTCCAAGAACACAACTTACTTATTCAGGATTTTGTTGTACTTGGCTTGTGAGAACTGCTCCAGCTGCAGAGAATCCTGCGTGATAAAAGCCACTGCCAGATGAAAATAGTTGTTCCATAGCTGTAAATGAAAGGAGATCACAGTCATGGAGAGGGCCTGAAGTGGAAAGACACATTAACTGCTGGGTGATGTGAATAATTTATGAAGGTGGCAGAAGACAAAGGCAGAACCAGTTTAATTGTGTGCACTGCAATTTTCTGACTGGCACTGACTCTGAAATTCACATGCTGGCCCAAGTGAGGCCAATAAGTGGATTAATGTAGGTGCTGATCTCTGACAATGGGGTTTAGGTGATGATAGGGATGGTGGGTTAGGATTGGTCTTTTCGTTTGTTGCTTTATGCTTTGTTTTCTTTTGTGACAGATAACTTGCCTTAACTGGGACCCTGGTGAGCTGGCTTTCTGCCCTGAAATTAGAGGTCAGTGAAGGAGAAGGGATTTGCAGGGACAAGTAGCTTCTCTGGAGATCCTCCCTAAATCACCTGCCAGCACAAGGCACCAGCCTGCAGCACCTTCTCTCTTAGAACATATTGCTGTTTCCTTTCCCTTTGTCTAGTGGTTTCAAAGAGTGTTTCCCAGCTGGTGACAGCAGCAGCAGCACCTGGGAACTTGTTAGAAATGCAAATTCCCTGGCCCCTGCCCAGACCTGCTGAATCATAGCCTCTGTGGATGAGGCCCAGAAATGTGTATGAGAATAAGTATACAGAGTGATTCAGACACTTGTGTAGTTAGAATCCCTGCAGGCTTGGGTTCTGTGTCATAATTTTCACATGTAGATGACCTGTTGGTATACAGTATCGATTCTACCATAGAATACTGGAACCCATTCCCCCAGCTAGAGGAGGTAACAGATTCATCATGTCATGAGTGCTCAAAAAATGAGCCCAGTGAGCAGGATATTGATAAAAGACACAGGCTAGAGAGATGCACATTCCAGTCAAGATGCTGTTGAGTCTCTTCAAACCTGCTTACAGAACTGAGGTGACTGTGGTACTCACTACAGAAAGATTTAGCAAAGATGATACAAGGTGTGTATGTAAACGGTGTGAATTACAGTGAGAGCTCAAAAGCACTTTTAGCCTTTTTTTTTTAATATTATTTGATGGGTTCCTTTGGTAGCAAAGTCAATGGCAGAGCCTAGCCACTTGGGTGCTCAGGATTTTGTTGCAAGATGCCAAGGGCCTGTGAGGAGCAGGTGGGGACAGTGTCACTGAGCAAAGCTGGCTCATTTTTAGGTCCTTTTCAACACTGTTTGGCAAGGGTGCAGGGAAAAGCAGCTAGAAGAACCACTCTGCCATTGAGACTTCCATCTGTAATGCAAAGAAGTTCTTTCCGGGTTGCTGATGCCCAGGAGTTGGAGCAGGCAGCTCCCCCTTGGAAACCTTCACTGCCACGTGGAGTATTCACGCCCGCTGTGGTTCCAGATTTAGAATGCCGCAAGACAAGGAGCCCATGTTTACCATAGGCCAGGGCTTCCTTATTTCACAGAAGCAATCATGAAGGACAAGATAAGGTAAGTAGTCACCAAACATCTATTTGAAGTGCATATAATTAGAATTGAATAATTTTAAATTAATATTTAATTTAATAGAAAAGATTAGACTGTGAATGAAGCAACTGCACTGAAGATGGCAATGTGTAATAGTAGGGTCATGCTTGGAGTGTCTGTCATTCTGGTCCTCTGAATATGGTTGCTGCCCTGCTGTCTCCTGGGTAGATTTCTGTTTGTTTGTTTTGTTTTTGTTTTTGTTTTAAAGGAAGGATTGATGAATGAAGGCAGGAGCCAGGAAAAGTGGTGCTGCGGGACTCTCCTACTACAATGCTGTATATGGTTAGTTTTCTAAACTTCTGTGTAAAAATAGGTAATTGTTTATTCCTATTTTTAAAATAAATATATTTTAATTTTTTAAAATTTTTTCTTCATATTCCATGTTATGCCTAAGATGCTTGATGTTCAGACAGATAGTGAGGGTAAGCTCAACAGCCTAGGTTGTATGGTAATAACGATAAGCTTCTCTTCTGGAGGATTAACAACCTAAGTTTGAAGACCAAAATTTAGAGAAAAAGGAGAGCTGCAAGGCCAGCCAACATTTTGGCCCTAGTCTTTCAAGGTCAGTGAAGACTCAGGACATAGGAGGACCTGAACTGTAACATCAGTTGTGTCCCAAATGTTATGATCAAGGAGATTATGGGGCCACAGAGGAAAGTGATCGATGATGTATAGTGTGCCTAAGGAGAGCCACATAGAGAGAAAACATTCTCTCAGGCTTTCACAGAGAGCAAATTGGTCAAGCAACGGCCATGAGTCATCCACATGGCTGACACTGACAAAAGATCTACAAACTGCAGTACAGGTTCTCAGGATAAATCCTGAGGGGATTTGACTGACTTTATCAGATATAAAGCTGCATTTCTTGCTTTATCTTGGTCTTAATAATCCATCAGAAAAGTATAAAAACAAAGTATAAAAAAAGTAAAGGCACAGTAATATGTTGAGCTGTAAAAGGCTCAAGTCAACAACTTCTGACATTGCCAGTCTTTCAAAAAATCCACTATTATTATGGAATACTGGGCTATTTTAGAGTATTTTGCTGAATTCACACACCTATAATATTTAAATGATAAAACTAAACAAAAAAGGGGATACAAATGAATGATCATTTTGAATCTGTATATTCAAATTAGTTAGGATAGATATACAGCTACATTCTCTTAATTCAATGAATAGAAAGATTTGTTCGAATAGTGTTTGTAAACAGGATATCATGTCTGCATCTTGTACAATGAATAACCACTAAGACAATATGCAAGGTATTAATTATTGAAACTATTTTACTAATTTGATTTGAAACTGTCTCATTGCTATTTGTTTCTCAGTAAAATTATTGAAAAAAATGATAATAAAAAAAGAAAAGATTAGATAATAAAAGTTATTGTCCATCCTATTTTGAACTCTGCCTAATTTTTCAGAATAACATGTTATCAATTTCTTGGGTATCTTTTCAGCCTCTTTTATGCACAAACATATACATGCAAATCATTTTTAAATAATCTGTTATACTTTGCTTTTTTCTTATAAATATACCCTGCATCCATTTCTCTATTAGCAAGTCTGCTTCTTCCTTCGTTATTGCTGTATAACATTCTGTTATAAGGATGCACTTTAATTTTAACTAGCCCTCATTTATACACACTTATAATGGTTCCAAATCTTTCCTCCAGCAACAGCGCCACAATCAACATGCTGCTGAAGCGCCTCAATGCATATGAAACTGTATCCACGCTATGCATTCCCCTGGTTGTCACTGCAAACTCACAGAGTCTAGGAAGGTTTTGCCGTTGTTTTCTTGGTTGTTTGCTTTCAGACAAACATGAACACCCGCCTGAGTTCCCATCCCATTACCAGCTAAATCACTGTGAGCATATTATTTGACCTCTCTGACTCGCAGTGTTTCTAACCTGAAAAATGAAGATAATTGTACCTAAAGGGTGTAGTGTAAAGGAGAAATACTGACAGTAAATTCCTACTCAATTCCAGTACATCGGCTCTGTCAAAGCCCTTCCCACTCAACCACTCTACCATAGATCTGCCCACCAGTCACCGTCCTGTACTTTCTTCATAGCATTTATCATATTTTGAAGCAAACGAATTTATTCTCTGTCTCTTCCACTGTATGTAAGCATTTTATGGGCAACATTATCTTTCTCTTATTCACTATTTTATATACCATGTCTGGCTTCATGTCTGACTTAGCATGTATTCCAGAAATATTTATTGAATAAATTCATTAATGAACCAAGTACTCTTTGAGCTTTCTATTAAGTCTGCTAAAGAAATTTGTATTCCTCTTCTCCTCATTTAAGATTTCAGAAAATTGAGGATCACAGAAATCAACTAACTTGCTCAAAATAGTAAAGGTAGCACTTGAGTCCAAGTTCATCACACTCTGGGACTTTGCTTAAAATGTTTTGCATGTAGTTGACAATAATTACACAAATTAACATGGTAAAATATGGAGTCTGTACATACGCATACCTTGCATGATGAGCAAACCAAGACAGTTCACATATCTACTACCACAAATATTTATCAATTCTTTGTGGTGAAACAAAGATTTCTCTGTCTACTCTTTTATTTTCTTTGCAGTACCAGGGACGGAGCTCAGGACTTTGCGTTTGCAGGCAGGTGCTTATTCTACTGAGCTATCTCCCCTGCGCTTCTCTAGCTATTTTGAATTCATATAATTATTGGGGGCTAGTGTCTCTGTGCTGTGCAACTGGATGCTAGAAAATATTTCTCCTAAGTCACTGTAATTTTGCACCACTGACCAGCCTCTTCCTATCTCTCAGCTCCCACATTCTTGGGTGACTAGCCTGCCCTGGGGGTGGGGCTGGTGCCTTATGTGGTGCTGGGAATCAAACTGCCATCCTCTGAGCCTACCTTAGCTTACCTAAGCAGGCACTTTAGACCACTGAGTCATCTCCCTGGCCCTCATTCTACTCTTTGCTTCTATAAAATTGATGTTTTTAGTTCCTGCATGTGAATGAGTTCATAAGGGTTTTGTCTCTCTGCATGTGGCTTGTTTGACTTAATACAACATCATCTAGGACTATCCATGTCATCATAAAATGTGGGAGTTCATCTTTTTGTGGCTGAATCATATTCCAGTCTGAATAAATTCCCCTTTGTCTCTATTCATTCATCTGGTGTGGACACTCAGATTGATCCATATTTTCACTAATCGCCACGAGGGTGTAGGTGTCTCTTTGACAAACTGAGTTCCTCTGAGTATTTGTGTAGTCGTGGGATTGGAGGGTCATAGGGTGGGTCATCTTAGTTTTCAGTTTTTGAGAAGCCTCCATAATACTTTCCATAATGGCCACACCAACTTGTATTCCCACCAACAGTGAGCAAGGGTTTTCATTTTGTACACCCTTTGCCAGTGCTCGATGCTTGGATGACAGCCATTCTAACTGGAGAGACATGAGAGCTCACTGTGGTTTTGAGTTGTATTTCCTGCTGATTGCTGTTGTTGAGCATTTTTTATGTTTTGGAGCACTGTCTTTTCCTGAGCAATGTCTATCTGGGTTTGCGTTGTCTGGCTGTTGAGTTCCATACATATTGTGGATTTCAGCCCCTTATCAGCTCTGTGGCTGACAAATTTCCTCCATTCTGTAGGTTGTTTCTGTATTCCTTTCTTCTCCTTTTTTTTGTGCAGACATTTTCAATTTAGTGTAATCCCATTTTTCTATTTTTACTTTTGTCACCTGTGCTTTTGGGGTCTTATCTAAAACTCCTTGCCTAGTCTAATGTCACAAAGCATTTCTCTACATTTTGTTCTAGTAGTTTCATGGGTTCTTCACTAGGACTTGCTATCTTAAACACCCTGCTATTTTGCTAAAATTGCTCCTCTTCTCCTGTCTTAGTTCCTTTTAGCCTTGGCTACTGACTAAGTTTCCACTAGTTCATCTGATATTTTAGAGTCTTCACAGCAGAGACAGCAAGGATTTAAATTCCTCAAAATTCCCTGTCAATGGGTTTTAATTATTACTTTTTTCAAAATTCAGTTAAAAAAAGGACCTGGCACACAGTGTAACTGAAACAGTGCTACCTCAGCCCCTCTGAGGTACAGGACCCAGGCACCATGGCTATTCTTGAGTGCTGTTGAGCCTGGGGGTGGGAGGCTCCAGGTGAGGACTTGGGTGAGGAACATCCATGCAGAGGCAGCCTGGGGTCTCATAGCTGCTGCATGCAGGGCTGGGGGAATAGTCTAGGCACAAGTCCATCTTTCTGACTGGTGCACACATCCTAATATGAGTCTCCATCACGTGTCCACTCTGGCAAGATGACCTTCTCAAAGGCTTTGATCATTGACCCTTCTCCATATGTTTCTTTCTCACTGATTTTTTTTTCTTTTCTTTGTGGTACTGATGATTGAAGCTTAGGTTTTTGTGCTGAGCTACATATGCTGCAACCTACCCTGAGCACTTTCTAAAACTTTCTAAAAGACCTCTGAGACCAGGTCTTGACAAGTATTTTGCTACCACTAGCTTACATTTCCACTTTAAATACCAGCGTTCTCCTCCTCCTCCTTCAGTAGTGGCTGAGAATATTCTGGAAACTTTTCTTTTCGTAGGCTGTCTAGTACAGGTCCAAATATAGTCCTTAATTGGACTGGTACTCAGAAGCTATCAAGATGTCTCCAGGCCTGTTTAAGATGCCCACACCCACAGAGGAGTGGAGAAATGAATCTCAGGACCAATCAGAGGACTTCCACCTAAAACACATTTCCCTGAGCCTCAGTGTTTCCCCTCATTCCAGCCAGTCAGAGTCTTTCAGAAAACCTGATCCTGTAGTCAATCACTTCAGCACTTTCTATTCCAATGCTAGTGAAAACTAGCAAGGGCAGAAAGATTTCCTGGATCAAAATAGAGGCAACTTCCAGAGTCCAAAGGTACCTATTCTAAGCACCAGAAAAGTGGAAGCTGTGGAGACAGGGCTACACAGACAGGGCTGAGGCTCTGTCCCAGAGACTCAACATAGCAGTCAGAAAAGTCAAACATTCCTGGGAAGTTCAGTTTATTCACCAGCGAAGTGGTAGCATCTCTACCTGCTAGGATTATGAAAAGTGTCAAAATGTCTTAATCAGACACCTAGCAAAGGTTAACCACTTTCTTCAAAATCTTGGATAAGAGAAAATGGATTTCTATCATCTCTCAATATTCCAAGATCCTTGAGAGTAGGGCAGTTGCTTAGTCCATTTTGTGTGGCTATAGCAGAATATTACAGCTAGGTAGTTGTTAAGGTTTATGTCTAGATGTGCCCCAAAACCTCTTGCAGTCATGGTGTGAGCTTCTAGGGTTTGTGATTGACTCATGGTCCAATGCTGAGATGATAGGTGAGTGTTACACTCATCCTGGGCAGGTAGTTTGCATAAAATGTAAGGGACAGAGTCTTTTCTCTCCTCCCTTTTCACTCTTGATACTTTTGCTATCTTCTGCCACTATGAACTGCCATCCTTCTGCCATGCCACACTACCTTGGAGCCATCTGATTATGGGCTGAAACTTCCCCACAAACTGTGAGTTAAAATATCCTTTCCTTCCTTAATTTGGGTTATCAGATATTTTGTCCTAGCAATGAAAGGAAAGTAGTTAAGACAGTGGTTTATAAAGAGCAGACGCTGTGTTTTCAGTTCTGGAGGCTCGGAAGCCCATGATGAAAAGGCTCAGAGCTGGCAATAGCCCTCTATCCACAGAACCCTCATGCCCCAGCAACCTCTTCACTTCCCAGTATATTTGCATAAACTTTGGAGGACACATTCAAACCCTAGCTGGATTGCTTTGCTTTATTTCCAGATTCTTCAAAACATGTTGCAATAGCCTGCAGTAGCCCCCAGCAAATGCCCTGCTGAGTTGGATTCTAAATCTTTTCATGGTCTCCTTCGGCCGTGCAAATGAATGTGAACGCTAAGCCCTAGTATCCCGAATGGGGTCCAGACATGTAAATGATCTCAGCTCCCAGCAGAAGACACCATTTGTGTCACTCTCAGATCTTCTTACCCTCATGGCAGCACTCACAGAGCTTTCTGCTTTCTACCCTTTGAATCACAAACCACAGTTGCAGAGAAGATATCAGGGACAGCCTCCTATGCCTGCCTCCGCTGGACAGCAGCTGCCAAGGCCAGGATCACTGGGTGATAGATACTGTTCATGCTGATGTTAGATGCATAATTAATGAAACCATATGAAGGAGACAAGGCATGTTCCAAGCAGGGTACAGAGAACAAATCCATTCTCACATGGGGGAGGAAGAAGTAAGAGAGTAAAGATAAGGCTGAAAAATGACCCTGCTCTTGGGGGCTTTCCACTATCTACAGAAGCCTTATTAGAAAAAGACTTCATTTGATAATGTTGACCACTTTCTTGTTTTGTAGAAGCTTGTGGGTATGACAGCCCCAGGTAATGTGGTCACCAGAAAAATCATCTATACTGTTCTGTTTATCAAGGACTGGCCCAGGCACATCTGAGGCCAGCATCATGGCTGTCATTATCATCAAAATAATAATTGTTATAATGAGCTCCTTTCTATTACTATGTTCCCAGCAATGTTCTATGTCCTTTACATGAATCATTTTAATTAATCATCACAACCACCCAGTGAGATAGCTCCTAATAGCAACTTTCATTTAATGATGAAGAAACTGAAGCACAGAGAGGAAAAGTAATTTGCCTAAAGTCACACAGCTCATAACCTCACACTTGGGGTGTATAGATCTTCCATTCTTTGGACATCTCTCAGATACATATTTTCTTACAAGAAAATGTCATAGAACTACAAGAATGTCATAAGGGACTAAGGATGACCTTCCCTTGGAAAGTTCCTGCTGAGAGCGCGGAGGAGAGCCACATCAGGGAAGCTGGTTTGAGTCTATAATTGCCAACACCCACGTAAAGAGATGAATGAACAAGCTGGTCATTTGATGACCCAGTCACTGGCTCTACTGCCTATAGCCATGTTGTTCCAAACTGACCCTCCAGAAACACTGCGGCGTTATCCACTTCTTTGAACATACCCATCACCAGAGCCTGTAGGTGATGGGGAAGGGAATCAGACCTTTCTACTAAAACAGCCAGTGTGACATGTTTTGTGCCCCTGATAGAAATGTATCAAGCCACCCAGAGCCAACCAGGAGGTCAACCCAAGGCAGCATTGACACTGTACCCAGCACGTGGCTACGGCTGACAGTTCTAGTCTCCATTGGGCCGGTGCGCTGTGTGACTTGGGGCTGCCTGTCCATTGCCTCTGAGTTTTATTCCTGCATCCTCCAAGTGACAAATTATTAATCATGCTGGCTAACTTGCAAGGTAGGTGTAAGGATTAAGAAAGATGATGCTCTCAGAGCGTTCCTCATGAGATGCAACAAGTAGAATCCAACAGCAATTGGTAGCTACTATTTTCATCAGTTATCAATAGCTGGTTTGAATGAGAAATAGTGGGAAGGGATTTCTTCATAGATAACATTTCAGCCCTACAAAGTCTTATAAGCTGCTGTCCTCAGTAGGACAGATGCTGTAAGTTTCAGCCCAGACATTAGGTCCCCATGGAGGCCCATGGTGTGCCAGGCACAGAGTAGAGAGGGTAGCTTGAGCCTGAGGTCTTTGCTTTAATTATGCTTATGAAAGAAACAAAACGTGTAGATGAATATGTGAACAAGATGATTTTAAATGACAAGGAGAGCCATGGAAAGACTTCCACAGGCCTGGTGGTGATGAGTGAGTAATGACTGCAGCATAGGTGGAGAATCCTGTGGGAAGAGTCAGACAGAGAGGTTTCCTTGACGATAAAGTATCAGAAAGGAAATGGGTGGGAATGTCTTATGGATTTCTCCAGCAAGCTGTTGGCACACCTAAGGCTGGAAAACTCTGCTAAAGTAGAAAACGCAGTTGACAGCATGTTACAGATGTAGCACCTGAGCATGGATGCCATCCATGCCTGGCCTGAAGAGCTTAGCTAGGGGCAACCAAAGCCCAGACAACATCAGAACACTTCTGAGGAACGAGCAGAACAGGCCATTCACCAGGCTGTAGTACCAGACTTGTACTACTTTGTCTGTACCAGTCTATACCAGACTCTGTGCAAGAGACCCAGGAGGTTTGGGGTCTCCCCCTAGGAGGTTTGGGTCTCCCCAGAGGCTTTTCCCTGGTCCTCTTTCTCATACCCCTAGCCACAGGCAGCCATGTAGAATCCCCCCACCAGGGTTTGAAATGTTGGTTCTTCATGGGTCTGAATCTGTACTGGGTGTGTCACTGTTTGTCCCAGGGACCTATTTTTAGGCATCTGAAAATCTCAAAAGCTCCAAGATGTTTGATTACAAAAATGACTTTGGAAAGAATTGGAAACCACAAAAGATGTACTGTGAGATTTACTGTAAATTGTGTTTTGTGCTACAGTGGAGATAAAACAGAAAATGGGATACATTTTTGAAAGGTGGTACCTGCTCTAATGAAAATAAATGAACACAAGATGAGTAGGCAGTTACGTTTACATATGATGCTCAGTTGGTGACTGGCTAATCAGGACCTTTCTTTCAGGGCCTGAGAACTTCCCTCCACGCCATCCTCTCTATGGACATCTCAGAGACCCTGGCATGCTGCTATGTCCTATGAGATGTATAGGACGGAGCAGTAAGTGTCGTTGCCCTAACAACCCCCAACTGCTCCAAGGGCAACCCTGGCACCTCAGACTCACCTGGAACTCAAAGTTGGTATGTTCCAGAAACTTCTGGTTCATGGTTTCTGCAAACTTGTTGATAGCTCTCAGGAAGACTCTGAAAGAGAGAAGAAAGTCATAGAACACCAGAGCCCTCCCCTTACGTTCTCTTCCCAGGAGAAGTTTACAGACCACCCACTGATGTGCAGCCCATGATCAATTCAGAACAACATCTAATCCCACTCAAGACCTGGGGTCATGTTTACCTTGTGAAAACTCGAGAACTGTCAAAACTTTTAAAAATCTGTCTGGTCTTATGTTTAAGATAGTAGAAGCTTATGACAGAAGTTTATTCCATGCACAAAAGATAGGAAAAGAAACCACCTCCCTAAAACATATTCTATCAAAACCTATCATCCAGAGAAAGCATCACTCCCACCCCCTGCATAAAAAAATAACTAAAACTAAAAAACAAACAAACAAAAAAACCCCCAGATATTCCACTATCCGCTAGAGAAAGCTGTCACCAACATTTTGATGAATATAATGTCAAAGTTCTCCCTAGACATATACACATGAATGATATTCTAAGGATGCTAAGGATAACATTTTGATAAATTGCATTACACAATAAATGCTGTTTCACAGCCTGTCTTTTTTACTCAACAAGAAATTGTGGGCTTCTTTTATGCCAGTTAATGTAGATATACATCATCCTTTTTAATCACTGAAGAGCATTCTGCTGTACAGATATATCAGTTTATTTAATCATTTTTTTATTGATGTACCTTTTGGTGATCTCTTGGCTTTTTTATTATAAACAATATTCCACCGATGATTCTTCTGTTTATACCTTGTACTTTCTCTATGCAACTCTCCTCCACTCTTCTGTGTCACATTACTGGTCAAATGTCACCCACATTTAACATTTTACCTGTTACCAGGTTACCTTTATCCTTAAATGTCTTGCTGGTTATCTAGTCCTCCCTGTGGCCCCTGCCAAGCCTGGCCGACTGCTCTGACTGACACCCATCTCTTGCTCTGTTGTACTCTGAGCACTGTGTTCTCACTGTGGCTAACCCTGGCTTCCACAGCTCCCCACATCCACGGGACAAGTCTGAGCTCTTACTCTTGGTAGTCACTGCTTGTACCTTAACCTTCCTTCTCCCTCGTGGCCTCACTCTTACTCTGTACTTTGCTTGCCTCGTGTTTGACCATGTTCTTTCTTTCAGTGAAAGGAGACACTGTTTCTGACTCCTTAGAGTCAAAATTCTGCCTTGCCCTTACAGCCTAGATCTAAAGCCCCCTCTTCCATGTGGCCTTCCACTGTCTCCCTGGCTGTAGTCACCCCCTCACAGTGTCTGCTCCCTTCTTGTCACCACACTTCATATTCTAGCTGTCTCTCTGCAGTTGAAACTCCTCTTTTAGACTATGAGCTTCTTCAGGGCAGGACCTGCTGCATCCTGTCCCCCAATAGGCTTTCACTGTTCTGTTATTTGCCAGCATTCATTGTGGTGTAGGTCGACTTATTTGTATGACTCACTGAAGACTGTCTCCTCCATTGTGGTACCTATGCAGAGATCAGACTCCCTCATGTGATGCACTTACTGATTCACATGGATTATGTTTATCCCCTTCCTTGGCAACTCCCTGAGGATCAATTTGATGTCACTTCTCTGCTCTATATCCATGCTTGGATCAATAATAGGCTTCTGAAATATACATGCTGAAAAAGAAACCCCTAACCTCTACTCTTTCCAGTCTTGAATACCTCCTTCTATAGTTTTCCTAACTAGATGAGGGACAATTCCCCTCTACCAAGTGTTCAGAGAGAGCCTCCAATTTAGGTAATATCCTTAACTTCCGTCTTTGTCTCCTATGCTGTGCGTAGGCCTGTTGGCACATCCTCTTAGCTCTGCTCTCTGAATATACCCAGAATCCAACTATTTCCTATCTCCCCACCCCACAGTGACTGGGCTGTGTCAGGCCACTCTCATTCGTATCTTGGATTTCTGTAGGTGTCTCCCAGCTATAACGAATAATGGTCAAGTCTCACTTTTACATCTATATTGATACAATTTTAGGGCATAGGAAGACATCTCACCCATATCAGTTTTGTCACCTTTGATAAGCAATAGCCACACAATAACTATTTGTCCCTGGATTGGCTGCTCCATGCAAAATGCCAATCTGGCCAACTTGGGTCACCATAGGAAGATAATAAAGGATGTGTTGCTGAGTGGGTTACAGCTGTGGGCAATATTCAGAACTCAGTGCTGCTTGGAGGTCTTTAACAAACGTTATGCAACATATTTGCACACAGAAATGTCCTCTCCTAGGGAGCAAAAAAGCAGGCATACTTCTACCACTAACATCAGCACCTCCATGGCAAAAATTCTCTCCTAAGGCATTAATCCTTGGTGCTGCTGGCCTTGAAAATAGTCTGAGCACTCTCCTTCCAGAGAAATCCCAGGGAGAGAATGAAGGAAAAAGCTATATAGGGAATGCACACCAAAGCTCTTGGCATATTTTGCGTGAGCCGAATACGCAAACAGGGAACCTGTGGCATTTGCTATATGGACATTGCTGGTCAAGAATGCTGGGCCAGGGGCCCGTTAAACATTTGTATATTTGTTGTGTGAAAAGATGGTGTTTACTGGTGTCAGTGTCCCATTGCAAAATTTGCCACCCAAAAACACACATACATACAACTCTTTGGGTGTGCTTTCTAGTTTGTGGGCTTGGGACGTGTCAATATCACCTCTGAAGTCTTGGGAAGAGCAATGATGGTAGAGCTAGAGGAGTTCATGAGAGAGAATAGCTATGGTTGCTCGAGACCCCTCCCTCAGGTTGCTCCGCTCTTATTTTCAAAGGCAAAGAACAACAGCAAAATGGTCAGGCAGAGGCCCAGCAGTTTGGAAATGTGTTTGAGGCAGGCAAGGCAGGCAGAAACCAAGAGAGAAATCCCACAAAATCTACCACCCCATCAGGCTGTCAAAAACCGAGGTTCCTTCAATTTTACTTTTATTTTTCACTTGTTAATATGCTTTTGAAACAAGGCCTACTAGACATCTATATATCCTCCTTACAGATCAGTTCTCTGATTCCTGAGATGGAAATCCACCGAGTGACTGTCATGTTATGTATAAACATCTCAGGAGCTGGAGTATGAAGTCAGAACAAGGGCATTTACACATTCCCAGCAGCAACAGAGCCACCCAGAGCTCCAGTAACCATCACTGGGTGGATCCCCAGCCTCGTGCTGGCTCTGGCTCTGGACGCTAATGTTGATCTGCCTTGTGCTAGTAGGTATCAGTAGCAGGAATATGAAAGGGGAAATGTCAGGGTTGGTGCCATGTTTGGATTTGTAAAACAGGGCTTTTTATTTCATTTTTCATTTTCTTTTTTCCCTTCTTTGTCTCCTTCTCCTTTAAACAACTGTTCTTAAAAGCCTAATATGATGGAGTGGGTTAGAAAGAAAACCCAGTGATCTCTCTTGCTGCTCTGAACAATGAAGTAAACTTTTTAAAAACAAAGCGTATGAACAATTCCCAACCTAATGCTTAGCAGGCTGTGTAAGAGTGATGATAATTACAATCAGATTCTCAACTTATGCCAGGTTCTCTATTAAGTAAATGTTTCCCTTCCCCTCCCTGCCTCCCTTGCTTCCTTTTGCTATCTTTCTCTCTTTTATTGTGTGCTGTAATCTTACAAAGCTCTCTGAGATCAATGTTTTGCCATCTTAGAGGCATGAGTTTAGGTAATATTTCCAATAACCCAGTCAGTGCCTGTAGAATCAGGATTTAAACAAAGGTACACTGTCTTTAGAATGTAGGTATTTAACCACTGTGCCAGTCTATCCAGAAGAAATCTTTCAGATTCTGTTCTATGTCAGCTATAAGCTCACATTATTATTAATAATGATGATGATGGCAATATTAGTAGTTATCATGTAACTATACCATTGCTGTATACTCTGAAGACATTCTTCTTACGAATTCCATAATCTGAACTGGCTGTTATTGTTACACCCATTTAACAGAAGAAAAGAATAATCCTTGGAAAGGTCAGATGATTGTTCCTCATACACATGGCCAAGAAGCAGCAGGGCCCAGGCTCATCCTAACTTGGCATGTCTCTAAAGCTGGCATAGCGCATCAGAAAAGCATATTGGCTCCTTTGAAGTAGTGGAATTCTCTTCATCTCACCATGTGGGTGCCCCACTGTGTTATGCTGCCACACTACCTGCAGCTGGCTGGCTCCAAGGCCAACACTTGGCACATAAACTCCACCCTGGGCAGACTGCAGCCTGTATGTGTGTGTGTGTGTGTGTGTGTGTGTGTGTGTGTGTGTGTGTGTGGTCTAACAGGTAGCTCTACCCACTGGGGCCACCTGAGCCATCCCAGGAGTAGACAGAAGCCTTCTAGGGAGGACATAATGGGCCAGAGTCCTGAGTGGAAGCCAGGAAGAGTCATGAGGAACCAGACACCATATGTGATGGAGAGAAGAAACAGAAGTCAGCTACTATGAGCAGAAAGAAGCTGAGAGAAAGAAGAGCCAAACTCATTGCTAATTTTGGGAAAACAGCTCCATGTGAGACTTCACTGTGGCCCTAGCATTCTCCTTGCCTTATGTGACAGAACACATCTGGGTTATAAGAAGCAATTGAGATCCTCTGTGGATCCCCTCCTGAGTGAGTCTATGAGCCACACACACCACTGCTCAGGCTGGATCCTGGCTCAGGTCAGTTCCTGCCTGCTGGTTTGAGCCATGATTTTGACCTCTGTGGACATCAGCTGCATCATCTGTGAAATGAGCCGCATGTGAAAGCTGGATGAAATAGAGCTTATGCAGCAGGTAGCCCAGTGCCTCCATGCATAGAAGTCCTGAACTTAACTCTGCTTTGGTCTCTTTATTCTTAACTTACTACCACCTCGCAGCTTGGGAACTGGAATATATGTGGTAGAATATAATGCCAATTCAGCACAACAGCACAGCAATGACCCATGCCATGCCTATGGGCTGGATGATGTGAATTCAAGGTGGAGCAGGAAGCAGGCAGGCCCTTTGGAAAAGATGCATGAAAGGGGGAAATGGAAGGCCTCCTGAATCCCCTTCCCCTATGGTGCATGGGATGCAGTTGGATCTATTGGTCCGGACTTGAACATGGAAACAAAAGAATTAGCTATGGGACAGGAACTCTTATTCCTTGGGAAAGTGAGACACTGATTTCTCTGGCTGTTAACTGCGTCCTTTCCTGACACATACAAGGTCCACACACCTAGATAGTGAATTGTCACAGTCCAGCTCAGTGTCAGGTCATGGCTCAGCCCAGCTGCCCTTGACATTCCTGTAGAACTTGAGACCGCAGTGAGGATGCAACAGGCTCCTGCCATGAATCTGAAATCCTGAACCGCATAGTTATCAGGAGTAGCTGTGCTCCTCTCTCCCTCTTCCCTATCTTTGCATGATATGGTTTGAAGGAAGTGAGAATGCCGAAAATAATAGTCACTACAACTTAAGGTAGGTGGGAGGAAGGGGTAATGGACTTCAGGGGGAGTACAGTGTCCCTGCATTTGTCAAACCACAATATGATCAAGCGCTGCCTTACTGAACTGCCTAGCATCAACTTCTGGGCCTTGCTATATGCTTGAGACAGTATTAGACCAACAAAGATAGGCACTACCCAGCCCAGATTTGCCTCTCTGTGAAGTATTTTGAATATATCCAGACCATGGGAAGATAAATTTAAAACAGTAGCTAACACCTGGGAGGTACTTGCTCTGTCAACATTGTTATAGCTACTTTATGTGTACTGTTTCATTTTGGTCACTTTGTGATAATGACTACTGTTAGTTTGATTTTATAGTGAAACAAGCTGGGTCCAAAGTGTTAAGTAACTTTCCTGTGGTCAGACAGCTAGCGGTTCATTGGTGGAGACAGGATTTGAACACAGGCAGTCAGAATCTGAACTTCTGTGTGTTGCCTCTGGGATTTGATTGAAGAATAGTCATTGCAGCGCCTGACCATATTGCCACAGGCCTATGTACTAGCTCCTCCAGTAAGCAGGAAGCCCTATGCCTTCTGGAAGCACAGCTGGAATGGCACAACTGCCCTCTACACTTATGGATGCCAAGACACGTACAATAAACGCGTAGTCATTGAATGCACTTAAGGGAAGCTTTAGGGGTGGGCATAAATCCCTAAGCCCCCTTGGAATGTCAGAATTCCAGCTTGAGGTACAGAGGGAACAAGAATGAAAGAAGTTCCTAGGCATAATTTTGTTAATTTACAACATTATAAAGATCTTGATCATTTAAAAATTAACCATGTCCTGTAAATCAGATCTTACTGCATGCTGCCTCTTACCAAAATGAAAAATGCTCTAATGGGAAGTAGTTTTTGCAATAGAAATCTGAGTACACAAGCAGTGCACAGCTAGGGGACATTCAGTTCTGAGAAACTTCATTCTGTCCTCCAACAAACAGAAAAATCAATAACAGATAGCTAATATGTACACATATATGCATAAATCATAACCAATATTATAATAAGTAATCAGTACTAAATAATAAATACATTTTTATTAAGTAATAAAAATTTTAAATTAAAATATTTAAATATCTAAATTTACACATTTTATTTAAATAAATTCTATAAAATACTTGGCCATTATTTTAATTATTAATAATTCATAATTATTTTATAATTATAATTGCAGAGGCTAGATGGAAAGGAGGAAAAGAAGAAGAAAGGGAAAAAGCAGAGAGGGAAGAAATTAGTTGGAATGCCCAGACTAACTAAGAAGCTTGCCTGGGCCACATGTTGAAGAAGAAAGGATGGTGACCCAGGGAATGTCAGAGTAGGCTAAGCCATGGCGCATGCTCTGTTTTTGCAAGGGATGCTGGGATCTGCCCTACCTAGCCATCTGACTATACACACTTGTGAGTGTACTTCTACAAGCCTGCAACGTGTTTCCAGCATGAAGCCGCAGAGCATAAGAACTGGGGCCAGGACCCAGTGGCTTCTCTGCCTCTTATCCACAGTGCCACGTTCAGGAGTCATCATCTAGTTCTGTGCCTCAGCTTCTCGTCATATCAAGTGCAGGTTATGCTAGTGTGATATTGCGGTAAGCTTCTTGTGAGAATTACATGAGGTAATGCTTGGAAAGCGTTTACAACAGGGACAGCTCTAGGTGATTAAGAAATGTTAACGGTTGTAAAAGCACACAAAATGCAAAAACAGTGAGACTATTTTCAGAGCTCCATAAATGTAAAGTATTCTTGGGGCCAGAAGGTGAAGGGAATTTAGAGTGATGGGCCCATAAGGAGCATAAAGCATCACTGTATTTAGTGTTGACCTTAGCATCGCTTCTCTAATGCAAGGCGAAGGTTGCTCATCCTTTAGGGAGGGTGACGCCACTGCCGAGTTCTTAGACTTTGGTGCGGTACTGAAAAGTGACTCAGTTCTATCCCCACAGAAGGAGGGAAAAGACCCATATATAAGGGAGTTACTGCTGTCTACTTTTTCTTTTTAAGGCTAGGAACTCTGACATTCCCGCAGGTAAAGTGACTCCCCAAGAAAGGGAAGGTCCCAGAACTCAGTAGTCTGAAGTCCAGGCTATGTCCCTAAGTCTACCTTAAAATAAAATAAAAGAAAACTACCTGTCTGATACTTTAGGCATGAATTCTACCACCTTGATCTCTGAGAAAATTAAATTTAGATTTTGGAGTTATGGAGAAACAAAGGTCATTGTTTCACCTCTGTTGCCCTATCCTCTAAAAGACTGAGCAAGCTGAGCTCTCATCAGTGGATATCCTTACACACATAAGCATAACATAGCACATGGTGTTTCTCCCAGCACAGTGATGCAGGCAGCTCAGGAAGGGGAGTGTACCTTAGAGACCTCCAGCCCAACCCGTGGCGGGCATCCATACACTTGTCCATCATCTTTTGCTTTTTCAGGCAATACCTCCTAGGTTTACCTCTGAAGAACTCTGTCCTCTGCTTCCCCTTTGCTCCCAGTATTTGGACTGGACACACTGCCCTTAGCATCAGAGGAAGGTCATGAGATTCAAGGGTGACATTCTTCTGGCTACAGGGGTTTATGAGCTGGCATGAAGCCCAGGCTGGACTTTGGAAGATCAGGCTCAGGACTTGTAATGTACCTACTACGGGACAGATTTTTCTAGAGGACTGTTTTTTTTCATTAGGGTAATAAACCTGAAAAGACAGTTCTTTGCATCTTCTAGAGTTCATTTTCTCCACTCAGAACATAGCATCTACTTGCAAGTGAAGCTGATAGAAAAAGCTGAGATAGAGGTACAGGTGCCTCATATCACTATTTGAGCTCCTAGATACATCCATGCTTGAAGCCATACTTTTGAGTTGTTTCAGTTATGTGAGAAAATACATTTTCTATTTCTATAAGTAAGTTTAAATTATTTAAAAATCCTAATCAATAAGTACCTTTTGGATACACAAAGCTCACCATTTCTTTTTATGGAGGTACGTCGTGTATCAGAAGCTAGGAATACAGCGATAGGCTGGAGGAAGTACTTTCCCTTAAGAAATCCATCCTCTAGTGGGAATAACAGTCATATGGCAAAACAATTATAGACAGTGCAATGGGGGCTAAAATAGGGTGATGCTTGCCAACACAGGCAGGAACAAATTCTCCAAGTGTGAGGACATCCAACATAGGGCCACAAAGCAGAAATCAGAGGGTCAAGAATTTTTCAGGATGCTTCTATGTGGTATCTGGTCAACAGGAAAAGAGGGACACTCATGCAGAATCACATGCAGTCACAGAAATATGGGAAAGCGGGCAATTGTGAGAAGCTGAGTATATCTGAGATGTAGTATGTGAAAGAAATGACCACTGGTCATATTTTCTGGGTGCCTCAGGTAATTAAGAGAAACCCAGACTGCAGCTGGAAGGGACTTCATGCACTGAAAAGTTGGCTGCAACCTCCATTCAAGATGACTGATCACCAACATAGACGTGACTAGCTGCATAATTGTGGAACTTATGAAAAACAAGTCCAGTTGTTCAAAAATGAAGAACTTAAAGATGATATGGATACTCAAGTGTTAAAACTAACACAGGGCCCTCAGGACATGGGTTGCATGCAACTATACAGTTCTCATGGCCTGGAAGCTGGCATAGACTGCACAGGGACCTGCCTCTGTGGCCTGGGCCTCATTTGTCCTGACACTTTCATCACTAAAGAAACCAGCTTTCCGGATTCCTGATATAAAGGAGGAGAATCTGGCAAGATGGCTCTGTGCTGTGGGGCTTTGATCTTCCTCTTCCAGTTGTAGTCAGAGATGCACAGATACTTCCTTCTGCTTTGAAGAACCCTTGAACCAGCCCCTAGAGCTGACCCAGGAGCATCAGAACACAGGTGTCTTTACATCACATGGTGATGATCCTAGGCCTCCAGGGAGCAGGTTCAAGGTCAAGGATAGAGGCCAGCTCTTAGGCACACGGGAAAGAGGATTTCTCAGATATATCTGATGACAAAATCATCAAAATTTCAACATTCATAGTCTTTGTTTTTTCTCTTCCACTAAAGAGAATTCTATGTTTGCCTGTTTGACTTCTACCCTCTGGGGACATTTCTGTCTTTGCCAGACAATGCTTGACTTTTGTGACAGAGAACAAAAGCACTGGATGGAAGGAGATAAAACAAGAAGCCAGTACGAGATGAAGGGCTTTCCATGGACGGGAACTACAGCAAACATAAAAGCCAAAGAAATGGGGTGCTATAAATTTATATCTAAAACATCCCTTAAAAGTCTCATGTATTTAGAGGTGGGACTTTTGTAAGGTGATGGACTGTGAGGTTTCTATACTCATCCATGAATTAATTCATTCACTGATGGGTTCATAGATGACTGTGGGGTTAGGATTGGGCCTCTGGGGAGAGCTTGCTTGCTCCTTTCTCCTGGCTGTCATGAAGGCGGCAGCTCTGCTCACAGAGGCCCTACCACCATGATATTCTGCTCAGGAGCCAATCTGCTGGACTGAACCCTCTGTAATCATGATCCAAAATAAATCCATCTTCCCTTAAGTTGTGTATGTCAGGTACTTTGATCCAACGATGAAAAGGTAACATGCAGAGGAAAAGAAAGGAATGAAAAGGGCCAAGAAGGCCCTGCTTGAATGAATTCATGCATGACATTTAGAAATAAGGTTCTGATGGAGACGAGGGGAAAATCACGAAGTGTGAAACATATTGGGACCCAAAGGAATAGAGAAGGAGAATATCTGGAAATATTGCTGAGTGTTATGACTTGGATTTTATCTTGATGAAATGATACTAAAGACCTAGGAAGTAAAGACTGGAAGTATCTATAATTATTTTTATCTCATGTTGTGTGGGGCCATTTGGGATCTGAGCTATACTTGGGTTATGCTGACGTTCCATAAGATGCTACCAGGCATTATATACACATACAGAGACCTACCAGTCGCACACCAAGTGATTCCAAGGCAAATCAACCAGCAAAATGCTGTATCCTAAATCTTGCCCTTAGAAAAAAAATCACATTAGCATGTTAAAAGCTCTGAGACGTTCCACAGCACAGAAGTCTGTTCAAAGCTGTTTAATTCAATACTTTCTAAAGTTACTTTGCCATATGTCACAGGATATATTTTATTATTTTAATAAATTTTAAAATAATATAATTTTAAAATTGCTTTGCTCTTTCTTTCTGCCTGGAGAGTCCAGGGAAGGCTTCACAGATAAAAAATGATGCTGTGACTGGGATATGAAGTAGCAGAACATTGGAAAGACATGGTGAATAGCTTTAAGGCTGGTGAGGTATCACTCTTGGGTTTAAATGCAGAAAGAAGGGATGTGTGAATATCCTAATTTTTCTCATTAGGGTACCATGTTCCTCCTGGCGATCTTTAGTGCGAGGGGTGTGCATGTTGGCCTTTTGGAAGCAGGTGGCAGCTCACCTGTTCTGAGCCATGCTCATAGCCATCCAGTCTCCAGGGTATACGTTTTTCCCAATGAGGTCCTTGAACATGATGAAGGTCTCCATCAAGAAGTCCTAGAATAGAAACACAAAATCCTACTTGTCACTCAGTTCAGAAGGAGCCAACCGTGAGTTCTCAGATCCTGTTAGCTCTCTAATTTTGTGTTAATTTTTAGAGGGATAGAAAGGGAAGGGGCCCAGCTTTTCATTAAGAGATTCAATGAAACTCATCGCAGTGGACTGTAAATGGAAGCTTGAAAGTTAGCCATGGAGAGACTGCTTCACAAATAAGTGGAACATGAATGTGGAATGAGGAGATATTCTGAAAATAAAGCACTATTAATTCTGTCTTTGAGGATAAAAAAGCAAATGTATTCATAGATGCGGCAATTTTATAATCATTTGCCCAAATATGTATTTAAGAAGGAAATAATCTACACTATATGAAAGCATCTCAGGTCATTGAGCAAGCAAACTATTATTTAAATGAACGTCTAATTAGCAGTGCTGTAAACAGATCTAATTCTTCTGTCACACTCCTACACACGAGCAGTTTAAAGGAAGCACGGCGATGAGGACTCTGCTCCTTTCCTTTAAAGAGGTTCAAAGTGGTCTTGGACACTCTATCAGATGTTGCATGGGACCAAACTTGGTCTCCATCTGTACAGAAAGCAAATTCGGGATAAACTGGACAGTAAAGACCAGAATCACCAGCCCTCTTAAGCTGGTGGTAATAAAGCTGTACCACCTGGATGCTTTCGGTAAAGCCTAGAATCCAGATGGGATCTCCTCAGAATTCTTTTCTTAAGCAGTGGATTTCAAGTAATTCTAACTGCAGAATTCTTTGTTCAATTTAAATCTCACCTGACACCTGATATATGAAATAGATAAAAAAGTAAATCAGCTCTGATTGAAATGTGTGTGTGTGTGTGTGTGTGTGTGTTAGAAGATAATCAGACTAAGAAAGACATAATTTGAAAATCATTCCTTTATGCCCAAATCCAAAATTCTGGGAATGACATTGATTCCTTTCAGCAATCTTTGCTTCTAGGAAAAATTATCTTGGGGATCTAAGTCCCAGTTTCCACATCTGGAGAGAGGAGCTCACATCTATGTTGAGGAGCTACCAGGCAGATTAAGTGTATATGGTCCATTTGATGATGAACATGGGGTCTGGAGCTTTGCAAATGTTTACGAATGCTGGGGGAGGATGGGAGTGGGTACTGCTGTCTATCCTTGCGATCATTTGGGGCAGATTGGGTCCCATGACAGGCACATCGCCTTGCTATGTGGGTGATTAGCCTCTAGTCTAGATAGTCAATGTGATTTTTCTCTGAGAAGGTACAGCATAGTATAAGGGTAAGGACCAGGGTTCAGATCCAGCCTCTGTGCCACATTAGCTGTGGTCCCTTGAGCAAGCAGATTTTAGACTTTTAAAGTGTGAGTCCTCATTTCTAGGTCATACTGTTGTGAGACTCATGATAAGAAAACATGTATGTTTCATAAACAAGAATCCCCTTTCCACTTCCCTTACCAAGAAACTTCCTTTTATAACAACCAAAAAAATTACCTCTTTTTACATGTTGCAGGACACAGAAATGTGAGTGAGGACACAGGTTACTTGGCTTCCTTCCATGTTTTAATTTTTATTTTTGCACATGCAGCCAAAAGGTCCCAAGCCTGCTCTAATGGGAAAGAGTGTCTTGCTGGCAAGTGGATGACAGGGTGTGACAGTGGATGCCAGCTATTCCCTGTGATGCACCACTCATTCTCTGAGGTTGGTGACTGTTAAAGTCCTGGTGGCTCCAAAGAGAGCTAAGAGTGAACTCCCGATATAACAGGCCTTCCGCATCTAGTAGCATTAAGGTGACAGTGATAAATGTGACCACACTGAGAACAAAGATGCTCTGCCATATCTCCAGGATAGTGGCAGCATGGGCTGGCTGTGTATTGATTGCTGATGGTTAAGACATCTTTTTCTTCAAAAAAAGATCTCTTATTTATTTATTTGGTATAGTGTCTCACTACACGGCTTGGACCCATAGTGATCTTCCTGTCTCAGCCTTGCCAGTGCTGGGATTATAGGCATGTGCCATCAAATCCAGTTTTGGTGGTCAGCATGGCACACCCAAGGTTCTGGGACTGGCAAATGGTACCGGGGTTCAAACCTGAGTCCTTGTGCTTGGGGGTACTTAGACTTCTGAGCTATCTCCCCAGAACATATATGTTGATAAAGTCATCAGCTGCAGAGGTCTGAGCCAAAGGCCACATGCCACAGGCAGGCAATGCTGTCAGTAAACCCTGAGAGATGAGGAGAGGCCTCAGCTCTGATTTCCTCCCTCTGTCATCGGAAGGTAATACAGTTACAGCTTTCTTTTCCTAAGCCCCTCATATGCTCTCATGTAATTCTTCACAATATTTGACATAACTAGTACTATTCCCACTTTACAGACAGGAAATTGAGGCCCAGTGGAGGCTAGTTAATCTCTAGTTACACAGTTAATGATGGACAAATCCAGGATTCAAATCTAAGGCCATGTAGAAACATGATTTGCTAGAACAGCAAGTAGGTAGAAATCTTGAAGACACAGATGTAGCCAAAGATTTCAAGAACAAAATCCAGACTGCAAGGGAATCAACAAATGGGACTTAACCTTACTAAACAGCTTTTGCACAGCAAAAGAAATCAGCAACAAAGTGGAGAGACAACCCATGGAACGAAAAAATTTTAGCATGTACCTCAGACAAAAGACTTCTATCTAGAACATAAAAATAACTGAAAAATATCAGACACCCCCAGTTTCAAAGAGCCAATCCAAAATGGGCATCTAGGATGAATACACATTTCTCAGATGAAGAAATATGAGTGGCAAATAAATATATGGAAACATTCCACATCACTGGTCATTAATGAGATGCAAATTAAAACAATACTGAGATTCCATCTCACCAGAGAAAGAATGGCTATCATCAAACAATCAACCAATAATAAATGCTGGAGCAGCTGTGGGGAAGAAAGAGCCCCTCACAACTGTTGGTGGGTGTGCACACTGATAAGCCATTGTGGAGATCGACATGAAGATTCCTCAGAAAACTAGGATTAGAGTTCCCATTCAACCCAGCTAGTCCCCCTCTGGGTATCTTTCCATGAGAATTTACAAGATGATACCTCAGTGATAAATGTGCACCCATGTTTATAGCAGCACAATTTATAATAGCTAAATCTTGGAAATAACCCAAATGTCTGTTAACTGAGAAATGGATTAAAAAAAGAGATGCATCGTACAATGGGGTACCACTCAGCCAAGAAGAAGGGTACACTTGAGACTTTTATAGGCAAATGGATGCAACGATACCACACTCATAAGTGAAATAAATCAGATTCACGTGTATAAACATCATATTGTCTCCCTGGTATGAGAAACTGACTAAGTTCTAAAATGTGCAAAAGATATTGTGAAATGGGAAGAAATTGTTCAAAAGGTGAACGGAACTAGGATGGGTGAAAGGGGAAAGGACTGTAGGGAAAGGGAAAAAAAATGCCAGTCAGTTATGCTATTGGTGTCTTACTTAGCTCACCATAAAGGAAGGCTGTGCTAAAATTGGTCACAGAAATTTTACACCCACATCTTACACCCTGAGCAACTACTTTAAAGATAACAACATATAATGTATTAACTATTGTTATTTTCCTATTACATTGCTATGAAATTTTTTTTCCCTTTTTTCCACAAAATAAAAAAACAATCTATGGCCATGGGGCCTCAGCACACATGCTGTCACGTCCCACAATATCCATAACTTATTAATAAATATTTGTGAAAGCATCCCTAGGTGACATGGGAGACAGTCAGGTCTCGATTCCGATGTGACTGAAGACATTCTCCAGGGGTGAGATATGACAGTCAGGGAATCAGACACGCATGTGCATAACCACTAACGCACGCACATACTCAACAATGGGGAGAGACTCTCTTGCCCCTCAACTCATAAGAACCAAACGTATGACACGACACGCTCCTCTCCCCTGCCCTGCCACCCCGGCATCCTTCAGACTCACCACGAGGTCCGAGCTGGACTGGAAGGTTTCAATATAGAAGGAATAGTGTTGGTCACCCATCTGGTCTAAGACGGCTGTCATACATGCCACGAAGTGACTCTGTAAGAAATAAAAACACTATGAACTAGTGGAAGAAGAACCACAGAACTGATCTTTTCCACTTTTGTGACTTCAAGCTGGAAAGTACCCAACCAACCCAGGTAAATCTGAAAGAGCCATCTAGCGATGACAAGCTCTTCTTACCAGAGCAGTACGCTAAAGCTTCCCTATGAGAAAATGGCTCCTATTGCCTGTTTGTCAATAAAGCATACGCTGGACACATATTATGTGCCTGGGTTGCAAGCAGAGCTTCAATTACAAAACTAAGATGTGATCCATCACCTCTCCTGCTGCTTGTACCCTGGGCAAAGAGCACTGCTTGGGTGGCAGGAAATCCTGCTTATGCCATGGCCCTGGAGGTGGTTTTGTTTTCTGATACACAATGCTGTAACGCAAATCCCAACTGCCTCCTCAGTAATGTGAGACAATAGTTCTTTGGACTGCGCCTGTCTTCCCCCTGAGAAATTGCCAGAAAGAGCAGATACCCCTATAGCACCTGGGAGCATATGAAAGTGCTCTGCAGAAGGAGGTGCTACTAGATCACCCCAAATCAGCCAGTGAGAGAGCCCAGCACCTGCAGGCATCCATGCGTTTTAGGTCTACTGAGGATGGAAGGAGTGAAAGGAGGTGCTGCTGCTCTTTGTGAGCTCATGGTGGTTGGGCAAACATGATTAATCCCCACGAAGGAGAAAGTATAAGATGCTGGATCCAGGAAGCAGACCAAAGGCCTAAAGGATCCAGACAAGGGGGAAATTATGGCAGAGACCTGGAGAGCAGGTGGGAATGGAAGGATCCCTGGGAAAGGAGGGCTAAGAGCCCACTTTCAGGCAGTGGAATGTAGTGCAAGCCTCTTAGGCTTTCTGCCCCAGATGGTAAGGTGTATTTTTCAGGTGTGTTTTCTGCTCAGGCTCTCACCTAAAGCAGTATGGATAGAGGTCTGTTCTGGAACTTGAAGGGAAATAGCAGCCACTGATGCAAAAGGGGCATGAAGTTGCTCTCAACTGCCTCCTGCAAGATCTCACTGGGGCTGATATCTTCGCAGGAAGCAGGACTCCCAGGACCGCCTGGGTGAAACTCAGCCAGAATAGACTTGTAAGAAATGGCCTGGCTGGCATGACACAGGTGTCTCCAGGAGCCATTTCTGTTAAAGTGAGGCTTGAAAGTACTACATCTAAACAAAAAAACAGTGGCTTTGGTTTAACAAGCTGCTGCCTTTGTTCATAAAATATTCTTTATTTAAAAAAAAATCTGACTATTAATACATAGATGTCTGCAAACACCCACGGATTACAGATTTATCATTTTGCATCAGTGGTGAAAAATATATCTTAATAGCCCCAGTAAGCCCCTTCTGCATTTCTGTGCTGGAAGTCTTTGGGTAATTGAATGTTTTTTTGTGTGTTTGTTTGTTTTGGGGTAACTGAATGTTTCTCAAGCTCTTATTCACCAAAGTAGCTCCCAAAAATATAGATGTATTTTTTTTTTTCTTTCAAGTTGTTTCAATTAGAAAGTTTGGGATGGTATTCAAGACTAGCTCTGTAGGTTGTGGGACATAGGAGAAAATGAAAGTGTAGGGCCTTTGTTTCAAATATTTGGGAATTTTCAAATAGCCATGTGGTTTTCTAAAGTGAGGGCTTCTGTAAAAGTATTCAGGACACGCGTGCACAGGAAGCTGGTCCTGCTGGCCAGTTACTACTGTACCTGAGCACCACAACTGATTAGCAAGGATACAAAGCTGGCAAGGCACAGAGCCCCAGCGCTGCTAAGTACTGGCCTGTGACCCTTGGTGGGTTTCACCCTCTCGATGGCTCACAGCAAAAGCCACTCTGCTCAAGCCTTCAGGGGGTGGTAGTGAGTTTGTGAAATTATTCACCCCTTTCAAACCAGATGGAAACATCCCTGTGGCTGCTAACCTAGCCAGGTCTTACTGAAATCACCCCAGGAACTTCCGTTTATACCTAGAGTTTGAAGGGTATAGAGGTGTAGTAGTGTGGGTGAGTGTAAATGAGTGTGAGTGGGTGTGAATGAGCGTGAGAGAGAGTGTGTGTGTGTTTACACGCACTTAAGCCTGTGTTTCCCCTATTCCTTCCATCTCCTCTCTCTTCCTCCCTTAAAGAATTCAGACTGTGGCCACTAGAGGTCTTTTCTTTTCACATAGTAGCGGCTGTGCAGTTTGTTCGGCTTTTTATTTATTCCTACGTGAGCAGACCCACTACACTTCTTGCATATAAACAGTGAGATTACAATATAAAGGACTTTTTTCTCCTTCTTTTGGAGTTATCCTGCTGCTGCTCAAAGCCACACTCGTCTGGCAAGGAAGGGGAGAGCCTCTGCAGGTAATTGCCCTGCTTCAAGGTAAGAGATGTGGGGAAGGATTTCTATTTTGTTGTGTGATCCATGATCTAAGAGAGAATGCTGTCGTCTCTCGGATAATAGTTTACTTTTAAAGCTTTGGCTTAAATGAGCTCTAGGTTACGAGCGAGTATGGGTGTGTGTGACAGTGTGTGGGGGGAATCCACCATTGTCAGAACTGCAGGCTGCCCCAAAAGCACAGATACGGAATGCTTGTTATTTCCAGTGGCTTGATTTGAATTTGAAGGGGTAAAAACAGAAAACGGAAACCTGAGAGCGCAGGTTGCCAGGAATCAGCTTTGAAAGGCTACATTCTCTAACACCCTGTGTAGAGGAACTTGTATGCTTAGGTTTAAAAGAAAAAAAAAAAAAAGGAAAGAAAGAAAAAAGAAAGGAGGGGATTCTGGTCCCTGTTAGAGAGTGACCATTTTATGAAAGAAACCATTATCATTTTATTAGTAGTTGGTCAGTATGTTAGAGTTCAGCAATCAACCAAAATTACTTTTACCAGCTTGTTAATTTCTTTGTTCTAACTACCACATAGAAAAAACCCAGCTGGGTGCCTTTCAGTAGGATTTGAAGTGCATTGTGCCTGAAGTTCGGACAAGTTACCTGCATTTGGCTGTTAATGAAAAATGGCAATGTTTTACTTCCCTCTGGGAGCATCCCGTCTTTCTGCTCAATGTCTAGCCCACTTTAGTGTGTGATCCTTCAGAAATCACACAGATGTGGACAACTGATACCTGAAATGGAGTGAGGCACCGTAGCAGCCTCGTGTTCAGAAAATGCTCTTCTCTGTCATTTAAATTAAAAAGTACTTCGTCATACAGTGAAAGAATGATAGAATAACACTACGCTTCTCCAACATGCATCTCTTTTCTAATAGTATCCTCAAAATGGCAAATGCATCTTACCCATCTCCCTTTTTACAGGTTCAAGACTGTACTTCCACAACCATGTGTTACTTTTTTAGAAGGAATTGAGGGTGGGGACGGGGGTGGTAATCTGTCTTCATTTGCTCTAGGAACCAAAACAAGCCTAACATCCACACTGCTCAAACTTTATCACCTGGGAGCCCAAACTCTAGCTTCACCAGTAATCTGGAGAAGCGTGCATACTGCATGGGGAGCTAAGGGGCAGGGGATCCCTTACAGTTCAGCCTAATGAGAATCCCCCTCTTCCTATCCCTGGCAGATATCTATAATCACCCTGTATTTACTACTAAGGCATGAGGCAGCCACTCATCCATACCCAAGCAGTATGCCAGGTGCCAGGATAGGAAATTGCTTCTTAAAACACACCAGTGGGGCTTGCATATTAAATTCCAGAGAGATACTGAACCAGAGACTCTGGTGCAAACCAGGCAGAGTCACCTCACTCCTATCAGGGTGGTTTAAAATGTGGCTAATGAATCACAGCATGAGGAGACACAGTTTGAAACTAGGTCAAATGTGTAAAAATAAGTACAATCATCACGGGCACTCGGCTGGTAAGGGGTTACTTAATGCAGTGAGTGGCAGTGATATGGCTTATTTGCCATATAGAACTCTCT